>ML820276.1:54118-77337 GCA_009831015.1 Picea engelmannii
TAAACAACATGGCATCTCCACATATATGGTTGGCCCAAGAGAACATCACAGACATCCAGTGGGGAAACATCACATAATACCTCATCCTTGAAGGGTTGGATGTCGTATGACAATCAAAACTATTGGCTGACACGAAGATCCCGTCCTTGCCGAAGCCACCCGATGTTGTATGGTTGCGGGTGTGGTGTTGTCGACAAACCCAACTGTTTGATGACGTCTGCTGAGATGAGGTTTTTATGACTTCCGATATCTACAATAAAATGCAGCAGGGTCCCCTTCACCCACATCTCTGAATGAAAAAGTTGTTCCCCCTCTTCAGGATCTATTGGTTCTTCTGTTTGAATTGTTGCGGTCACAACAATAGCAGTGGGCTCTGCATCAATGATCTGTCCTTTACTAGTATTTTCATAATCAGATTCTGAATCAAGGTTCGGCTCCTTGTCTTTTATCTCAGACACCAATGACTGTTTTGAGCGACATTCATCCGTGTTGTGTCAGGGGATTTTATGGAAATTGCACCATTTCCCGGTGTCCTTCTTTGTCTTCCCATGGCCCTTCTTTTCTTGTGGTTTGGACTGGTTTTCGGGAGACAGTTTTTTAGAGTTGTCTTTGTCATACTTTCGTTGTTGTGGATTTGCACACCCAAACTCCCGTTTGTTCTAGTTCTTAAATTTTTGGTCGATTTTAACAGCATATCGATAGGCAGCACCGAGTGATGAGATGTCCAGAAATTTGATTTTAGTTTGGATGTATCTGTGTAGAGCCCCACGGTATTTCAGAACCAAATGTTGTTCAAAGTCTTTGATGCCAAGCTTGGTGCACAAGGTATGGAAAGTATTGGTGAACTATGGAACTGTTTGGCCCCTCTCTTGCCACAGTGTGGTCCATCTCATGCACTGGTCCTCATAGTTTCCAACAAGGTAATATTGTTCATTTACCGCATCCACAAAAAAATCCCAAGTGGGCTCGGCCCCATATATTCCAGACTCCTCTATGGAACTATGCTCCCAGTGAGTTTCCCACCAATGTTTGACATGGGGGAGAGCCTTAAGGAGCACGAAGATGATCTTTTCTCTGCCGGAAAAATTGTGAGCAGAGAAATGACCTTCTAACAGATTTAATCATTTATCTAGGGCATCCACATCTATCTGACCTTCAAATATAGGAATATCAAAATTGACCTTTACCTTAAAAGGCGAGGTGCCTCCAAAGTGGCCGCTTGATGAAGATGCGCCTGACGTTGTCGGGAGGCATTGAAGGAAGTGGGAAAAATTATCCATCATTTCGTCCCTCTATCGCGTGAGAGCTTGCTCAAGCAACAGATTGATAGGATCGTCTACTCCGTCGCTTTTCTTTTCTTCCTCCATTGAGGGTTTCTTGGGTGTGAGAGAGCGATTGTCCTCAAGAGAGACAAGCTCGAGACCCAACTTGCTATACTTGGACTTCGTCGGGGACATACACTGAAAAACGATCAAGAACAGACTGCTCTGATACCATTGATCCGGATTATTTTTGGCACGAAATGAGATCGGAGATATAATAAAGAAATGCACAGAGATATCGCAGATATTCAATAATATAACAAAAATATATCAGAGATGCAACCATAAACACAAATATATAGTAATACAGGATTTCTATTAATGAGATAAATGTACATAGACTGTAAAATACAGAGTGAAACACTCGATAGAATGGTGGTAGATTATCTCTGAGAAGAGATGAGACGACTACACGCATTCGCAAGAAGATGATTACAAAGAGGCTTTGAAGACCTTTTTACAATAAACAAGAATGCCAAAAACCCTAGACATCCAAAAACCTAACCCTGGGAGATGAAGCGCCAAAAGTCATGTGGGCCCCGTTTGGGTAAGTTAGTACATCAACTTCCTGGGGTTGTAACTTTTGCAGACGATCTTCGTTTTTGGCGTATGATGGCTCCTTGGAAAGGTATCATTGAGGAGATTCATTTTGGGGGCTCAATCATTTCTGCATCTATTATTTAGAACCTCGATCACGAAAAACCTTCATTTGGGCCTTCAAAATGGCCCCAGAAGTTAAAAACTGCTAAAAATAGTAAATTGTCAAAATTGCGAGAAAATTGTTTTGAGCCAGTCGAAAAAGGTGGGTGGCCACCGATATCCACCTGGATCAATCCTCCATCCTTAGGAAGTAATGGTTTCCATTGCGTTGAGTTCCCGGAGGAGAGGGAAAAGCGTTTGTTGAATCTGTATCCTGGTAAGTTGTTTGTATTGTTGGAGACGTCGCGCTGCTTAGTTTGTGGAAGTTTGTCATGAAGCTGTTGAAGCTAAGGCTGTCCAACAAGTCGAGCTACATGAGAGGATGGTGTGCAAAATGAATCTTTTCACTTTGTTGCAACCTTGTCGACCTGCTTCTGTTGGATAGAAAGTGCAGGGGGTGAGGCTGTAGTGGTTGCAGTGTCCTTCTGTTCCCCTTTTGAACAGATTGTGAAGAAGCTGAATTTTGCAGTATGAGATACTACCTTGTGACACTTTTTAGGTGGAACAATAGTTGGAACTACCTCTGGTATTCTGTAGAGATGACTCTGCAAAGTAACAATGACACTACGGGGTCGAGACTCATAAACAACATGGCATCTCCACATATATGGTTGGCCCAAGAGAACATCATAGACATCTAGTGGGGAAACATTACATAATACCTCATCTTTGAAGGGTTGGATGTCGTATGACAATCGACACTATTAGCTAACACAGAGATCTTGTCCTTGCTGAAGCCAGCCGATGTTGTATGGATGTGGGTGTGGTGTTGTCGACAATCCCAACTGTTTGACCACCTCTACTGAGATGAGGTTCTTCTGGCTTCTGCTATCAACAATAAAATGCAGTGAGGTCCCCTTCACCCACATTTGTGAATGAAAAAGGCGCCCCCCCCTCTTCAGGATCTGTTGGTTCTTCTGGTTGAATTGTTGTGATCGCGACAATAGCAGTGGGGTCTGCGTCAATGATCTATCATTTACCAGTATTTTCAGAATCATATTCTAAATCAAGGTTCGACTCCTTGTCTTTGATATCTGCCACTAATGACTATTTTGAGCGACATTCATCGGTGTTGTTCCAGGGGCTTTTGTGGAATTCACACCATTTTCCGGTGTCCTTCTTTGTCTTCCCATGGCCCTTCTTTTCCTGTGGTTTGGGCTGGTTTTCGAGAAACTGTTTGTTAGGGTTGTCTTTGTCATACTTTGGTTGTTGCGGATTTGCAGACCCAAAATCTCATTTGTTCTGGTGCTTAAATTTCTGTTCGATTTTAACAGCATACTGATAGGCAACAACAAGTGATGAGATGTCCAGAAATTCCATTTCAGTTTGGATGTATCTGTGTAGAGCCCCATGGTATTTCAGAACCAAATGTCATTTGGAGTCTTTGATGCCGAGATTGGTGCGCAAGTTATGGAAGGTATTGGTGAAATCTGGAACTTCTTGGCCCCTCTCTTGCTGCAGTGTGGTCCATCTCATGTACTGGTCCTCATAGTTGCCAACAGGGTAATATTGTTCCTTTACCGCATCCACAAAAAAATTCCAAGTGGGCTCAGCCCCATATATTCCGGACTCCTCTGTGGAACTCTGCTCCCAGTAAGTTTCCCACCAATGTTTGACATGGGGGAGAGCCTTAAGGAGCATGAATATGATCTTTTCTCTGTCAGAAAAATTGTGAACAGATAAATAACCTTCTAACAGATTTAACCATTTATCTAGGGCATCCGCATCTATCTGACCTTCAAATATAGGAATATCAAAATTGACCTTTAACTTAAAAGGCGAGGTGCCTCCAAAGTGTTCGCTTGATGAAGATGCACCTGACGCTATCGAGAGGCGTTGAAGGATGTGGAAAAAATTCTCCATCATTTCGTCTCTCTGTCACGTGAGACCTTGCTCAAGCAACAGATTGATAGGATCGTATGCTCTATCGTTTTTATTTTCTTCCGCCATTGAAGGTTTATTGGGTGTGCAAGAGTGATTGTACTCAAGAGACACAAGCTCGAGACCCAACTTGCTATACTCGGACCTCATCAGGGACATGCACTGAAAAAACGATCAAAAACAGCCTGCTCTGATACCACTGATCCGGATTATTTTCGGCACGAAATGAGATTGAAGATATAATAAAGAAATGCACAGAGATATCGCAGATATTCAATAATATAATATAAATATATCAAATATGCAACCATAAACACATATATACAGTAATACACAATTTCTGTTAATGAGATAAATGTACAGAGACTGTAAAATATAGAGTGAAAAACTCGATAGAATGGTGGCAGCTTATCTCTCAGAAGAGATGTGACGGCTACACGCATTCGCAAGAAGATGATTACAATGAGGATATGAAGGCCTTTTTACAATAAACAAGAATGCCAAAAAACCTAGACATCCAAAAATCTAACCCTAGCAGATGAAGCGCCAAAAGTCATGTGGGCCCCGTTTGGGTAAGTTAGTACATCAACTTCCCAGGGTCGTAACTTTTGCATACGATCTCTGTTTTAGGTGTATGATAGTTCATTGGAAAGGTATCATCGAGGAGATTAATTTTGGGGGCTCAATTAAGCCTTTGGATTTCATTGAGAACATCTATCTCTAAAAACATTCATTTGGGCCCTCAAAACAGCCCCGGAAGTTAAAAACTGCTAAAAATAGTAAATTACCAAAATTCCCCAAAAACTGTTTTTAGCCAGTCGGAAAAGGTGGGTGGCCATCGATATCCACCTAGATAAATCCTATCTCCTTAGGAATAAATGGTCTCCATTGCGTTGAGTTCCCGAGGGAGAGGGAAAAGCGTTTGTTGAATCTGCATCTTGGTGAGCTGCTTGTATTGTTGGAGACGTCACGCTGCTTAGTTTGGGGAAGTCTGTCATGAACCTGTTGAAGTTGAGGCTATTCAACAAGTCAAGCTACATGAGAGGAAAGTGTGCAGAAGGAATCTTTGTGCTTTGTTTCAACCTTGTCGACCTGCTTCTGTTGGATAAAAGGTGCAGGGGGCGAGGTTGTAGTGGTTGCAATGTCCTTCCGTTAGCCTTTTGAATAGATTGTGAAGAAACTGAATTTTGCAGTATGAGATACTACCTTGTGACACTTTTTAGGTTGAACAATAGTTGGAACTACCTATGGTTTTATGTAGAGATGACCCCCCAAAGTAACAATGACACTACGGGGTCGAGACTCATAAACAACATGGCGTCTCCACATATATGGTTGGCCCAATAGAACATCACAGACATCCAGTCGAAAAACATCACATAATATCTCATCCTTGAAGGGTTGGATGTCGTATGACAATCGACACTATTGGTTGACACGGAGATCTCGTCCTTGCCGAAGCCACCCGATGTTGTATTGCATCGGGTGTGGTGTTGTCGACAATCCCAACTGTTTGATGACCTCTGGTGAGATGAGGTTCTTCTGGCTTCCTCTATCAATAATAAAATGCAGTGGGGTCCCATTCACGCTCATCTGTGAATGAAAAAGACGATCCCCCTCTTCAGGATCTGTTGGTTCCTCTGGTTGAATTTTTGCGGTCGTGACAATAGCAGTGGAGTCTGCGTTAATGATCTGTCCTTTACCAGTATTTTTAGAATCAAATTTTGTATCAGGGTTCGGCTCCTTATCTTTGATCTTGACCACCAATGACTATTTTGAGCGACATTCATCGATGTTGTGCAAAAGGATTTTGTGGAAATCACACCATTTTCCATGTCCTTCTTTGTCTTCTCGTGGCCCTTCTTTTCCCATGGTTTGGACTGGTTTTCAGGAGACTGTTTGTTAGGGTTGTCTTTGTCATACTTTTGTTGTTGCAGATTTGTAGACCCGAACTCCCGTTTATTCTGGTGCTTAAATTTCTTCTCGATTTTAACAGCATATCGATAGGCAGCACCGAGTGATGAGATGTCCATAAATTCCATTTCAGTTTGAATGTATCTGTGTAGAGCCCCACGGTATTTTAGAACCAAATGTCGTTCGGAGTCTTTGATGTCGAGCTTGGTGTGCAAGGTATGGAAGGTATTGGTGAACTCTGGAAACTCTTGGCCATTCTCTTGCCGCAGTGTGGTCCATCTTATGTACTGGTACTCATAATTGCCAACAGGGTAATATTGTTCCTTTAACGCATCCACAAAAAAATCCCAAGTGGGATCGACCCCATATATTCCAGACTCCTCTGTGGAACTCTGCTCCCAGTAAGTTTCCCACCAATGTTTGACATGGGGGAGAGCCTTAAGGAGCATGAAGATGATGTTTTCTCTGTCAGAAAAATTGTGAACATAGAAATAACCTTCTAACAGATTTAACCATTTATCTAGGGCATCCGCATCTATCTGACCTTCAAATATAGGAATATCAAAATTGACCTGTACCTTAAAATGCATGGTGCCTCCAAAGTGGTCTCTTGATGAAGATGCGCCTAATGCTATCGGGAGGCGTTGAAAGATGTGGGAAAAATTCTCCATCATTTCATCCCTCTGTCACGTGAGAGCTTGCTCAAACAACAGATTGATAGGATTCTCTGCTCCGTCGTTTTTATTTTATTCCGTCATTGAGGGTTTCTAGGTGTGCAAGAGCGATTTTCCTTGAGAGAGACAAGCTCGAGACCCAACTTGCTATACTTGGACCTCGTCGGGGACATGCACTGAAAAACCGATCAAGAACAGCCTTCTTTGATACCACTGATCCGGATTATTTTCGACAAAAAATGAGATCGAAGATATAATAAAGAAATGCAAAGAGATATCGCAGATATTCAATAATATAACAGAAATATATCATAGATGCAACCATAAATGCAGATATACAGTAATACACGATTTCTATTAATGAGATAAATGTACAGAGACTATAAAATACAGAGTGAAAGACTCGATAGAATGATGGAAGCTTATCTATGAGAAGAGATGTGACGGCTACACGCATTCGCAAGAAGATGATTACATTGAGGTTCTGAAGGCCTTTTTACAATAAATAGGAATGTCAAAAGCACTATACATCCAAAAACTTAACCCTAGGATATGAAGCGCCAAAAGTCATGTGGGCCCCGTTTAGGTAAGTTAGTACATCAACTTCCAAAGGTCGTAACTTTTGAATACAATCTTCGTTTTAGGCGTATGATAGCTCGTTGGAAAGGTATCATCAAGGAGATTCTTTTTGGGGTCGCAATCATGCCTTTGATTATTAATGAGAACCTAGATATCGAAAAACCTTCATTTGGGCCCTCAAAATGGCCCCGGAAGTTTAAAACTGCTAAAAATAATAAATTATCAAAATTGCTAAAAAACGGTTTTGAGCCAGTTGGAAAAGGTGGGTGGCCACTGATATCCACCTGGATCAATCCTCCCTCCTTAGGAATAAATGGTCTCCATTGCGTTGAGTTCCCGGGGGTGAGGGGAAAGCATTCGCTGAATCTGCATCTTGGTGAGTTGCTTGTATTGCTGGAGACGTCGCGCTGCTTAGTTTGTGGAAGTCTGTCATGAACCTGTTGAAGCTAAGGTTGTTCAACAAGTCAAGCTACATGAGAGGACGGTGTGCAGAAGGATTCTTTGGGCTTTGTTTCAACCTTGTCGACTTGCTTCTGTTGGATAGAAGGTTTAGGGAGCGAGGTTGTAGTGGTTGCAGTGTCCATCTGTTCCCCTTTTGAACAGATTGTGAAGAAGCTGAATTTTGCAGTATGAGATACTACCTTGCGACACTTTTTAGGTGGAACAATAGTTGGAACTACCTCTGGTATTCTGGAGAGATGACCCCCCAAAGTAACAATGACACTACGGGGTTGAGACTCATAAACAACATGAAGTCTCCACATATATGGTTGTCCCAAGAGAACATCACATACATCCAGTGGGGAAACATCACATAATACCTCATCCTTGAAGGGTTGGATGCCGTATGACAATCAACACTGTTGGCTGACACGGAGATCTCGTCCTTACGAAGGCCACCCGATGTTGTATGGCTGCGGGTGTGGTGTTGTCCACAATCCCAAATTTTTGACAAACTTTGCTGAGATGAGGTTCTTCTGGCTTCTGTTATCAACAAAAACATGTAGCGGGGTCCCATTCACCCACATATGTGAATGAAAAAAGCGCTCCCCCTCTTCAGGATCTGTTGGTTCTTTTGGTTGAATTGTTGCGGTCGCGACAATAACAGTGGGGTCTACGTCAATGATCTGTCATTTACCAGTATTTTCAAAATCAGATTCTGAATCAGGATTCGGCTCCTTGTCTTTGATGTCGGCCATGAGTGACTGTTTTGAGCAACATTCATCGGTGTTGTGCCAGGGGATTTTGTGGAAATCACACCATTTTCTGGTGTCTTTCTTTGTTTTCCCGTGGCCCTTATTTTCCTGTGGTTTGGACTAGTTTTCGGGAGACTGTTTATTAGGGATGTCTTTGTCACACTTTGGTTGTTGCGGATTTGCAGACCTGAACTCCCGTTTGTTCTGGTGCTTAAATTTCTGCTCTATTTTAACAGCATATCGAGAGGCATCACCTAGTGATGAGATGTCCATAAATTCCATTTCAGTTTGGATGTATCTGTGAAGAGCCCCACGGTATTTCAGAACCAAATGTCGTTCGGAGTCTTTGATGTCGAGATTGGTGCGCAAGTTATGGAAGGTATTGGTGAACTCTGGAACTTCTTGGTCCCTCTCTTGCCGCAGTGTGGTCCATCTCATGTACTGGTCCTCATAGTTGCCAATAGGGTAATATTGTTCCTTTACCGCATCCACAAAAAAATTCCAAGTGGGCTCGGCCCCATATATTCCAGACTCCTCTGTGGAACTCTACTCCCAGTAAGTTTCCCACCAATGTTTGACATAGGGGAGAGCCTTAAGGAGCGTGAAGATGATCTTTTCTCTGTCGAAAAAATTGTGAACAGAGAAATAACCTTCTAACAGATTTAACCATTTATCTAGGGCATCTGCATCTATCTGACCTTCAAATATAGGAATATCAAAATTGACCTTTAACTTAAAAGGCGAGGTGCCTCCAAAGTGGTCGCTTGATGAAGATGCACCAGACGCTATCAAGAGGCATTGAAGGATGTGGAAAAAATTCTCCATCATTTTGTCCCTTTGTTGCGTGAGACCTTGCTCAAGCAACAGATTGATAGGATCGTCTGCTCCATCGTTTTTATTTTCTTCTGCCATTGAAGGTTTATTGGGTGTGTGAGAGAGATTTTAATCAAGAGAGACAATCTTGAGACCCAAATTTCTATACTCGGACCTCGTCGGGGACATGCACTGAAAAAACGATCAAGAACATCTTGCTCTGATACCATTGATCTGGATTATTTTCGGCACGAAATGAGATCGGAGATATAATAAAGAAATGCACAGAGATATAGTGGATATTCAATAATATAACAAAAACATATTAGAGATGAAACCATAAAAAAATATATACAGTAATACACGATTTCTATTAATGAGATAAATGTACAGAGACTGTAAAATACAGAGTGAAAGACTCGATAGAATGGTGGTAGCTTATCTCTGAGAAGAGATGTGATGGCTACATGCATTCACAAGAAGATGATTAAAATGAGGCTTTGAAGGCCTTTTTATAATAAATAAGAATTCCAAAAACCCTAGACATTCAAAAACCTAACACTAGGATATGAAGCGCCAAAAGTCATGTGGGCCCCGTTTGGGTAAGTTAGTACATCAACTTCCCGGGGTCGTAACGTTTTCATACGATCTTTGTTTTAGGCGTAAGATAGCACGTTAGAAAGGTATCATTGAGGAGATTCATTTTTATGGCTCAATAATGCCATTGGCTATTATTGAGAACCTCGATCTCGAAAAGCCTTCATTTGGGCCCTCAAAATGGCCTCGGAAGTTAAAAACTGCTAAAAATAGTAAATTGCCAAAATTGCCAGAAAATTGTTTTGAGCCAGTTGGAAAAGGTGAGTGGCCACCGATATCCACCTGGATCAATACTCCCTACTTAGGAAACAATGGTCTCCATTGCGTTGAGTTCCCAGGGGAGAGGGAAAAACGTTTGTTGAATCTGCATCTTGGTGAGTTGCTTATATTGTTGGAGACGTCGCGCTGCTTAGTTTGTGGAAGTCTGTCATGAACCCATTGAAGCTGAGGCTATTCAACAAGTCCAGATACATAAGAAGACGGTGTGCAGAAGGAATCTTTACACTTTGCTACAACCATGTCGACCTGCTTCTATTGGATAGAAGGTGCAGGGGGCGAGGCTGTAGTGGTTGCAGTGTCCTTTTGTTCCCTTTTTGAACAGATTGTGAAGAAGATGAATTTTGCAATATGAGATACTACCTTGCGACACTTTTTAGGTGGAACAATAGTTGGAACTACCTCTAGTATTCCGAAGAGATGACGCCCCAAAGTAACAATGACACTACGAGGTCGAGAATCATAAACAACATGGCGTCTCCACATATATGGTTGGCCCAAGAGAACATCACAGACATCCAGTGGGGAAACATCACATAATACCTCATCCTTGAAGGGTTGGATGCCGTATGAAAATCGACATTGTTGGCTGACACGGAGATCTCTTCCTTGCCAAATCCACCCAATGTTGTATGGCTGCAGGTGTGGTGTTGTCGACAATATCAATTGTTTGACGACCTCTTCTAAGATGAGGTTCTTCTGGCTTTCGCTATCAACAATAAAATGCAACATGGTCCCTTTAACCCACATCTGTGAATGAAAAAGGCACTCCCCCTCTTCAGGATCTGTTGGTTCTTCTAGTTGAATTTTTGTGGTCATGACAATAGAAATGGGGTCTATGTCAATGATCTGTCCTTTACCAGTGTTTTCAGAATCAGATTCTGAATCAGGATTCAGCTCCTTGTCGTTGATCTCAGCCACCAACGACTGTTTTGAGAAACATTCATCGGTGTTGTGCCAGGGGATTTTGTGGAAATCACACCATTTTCCAGTGTCCTTCTTTGTCTTCTCGTGGCTCCTCTTTTCCTATGGTTTGGTCTGGTTTTCGAGAGACTGTTTGTTAGGGCTGTGTTTGTCATACTTTGGTTGTTTCGTATTTGAATACCCGAACTCCCATTTTTTTTGGTGCTTAAATTTCTGCTCGATTTTAACAAGATATCGATAAGCAGCACCGAGTGATGAGATGTCCAGAAATTCCATTTCAGTTTGGAAGTATCTGTGTAGAGCCCCACGGTATTTCAGAACCAAATGTTGTTCGAAGTATTTGATACCAAACTTGGTGCACAAGTTATGGAAGGTATTGGTGAACTCCGGAACTGCTTGGCCCCTCTCTTGCCGCAGTGTGGTCCATATCATGTATTGGTCTTCATAGTTGCCAACAGGGTAATATTGTTCCTTTATCGCATCCACAAAAAAATCTCAAGTGGGCTCGGCCCCATATATTTCGGACTCCTCTGTGGAACTCTGCTCCCAGTAAGTTTCCAACCAATGTTTGACATGGGGGAGAGCCTTAAGGAGCGCAAAGATGATATTTTCTCTCTCGAAAAAATTGTGAACAGAGAAATAACCTTCTAACAAATTTAACCATTTATCTAGGGCATCTGCATCTATCTGACCTTCAAATATAGGAATATCAAAATTGACCTGTACCTTAAAAGGAGAGGTGCCTCCAAAGTGGCCACTTGATGAAGATGTTCATGATGCTATTGGGAGGCATTGAAGGATGTGGAAAAAATTCTCCATCATTTCTTCTCATTGTCGCGTGAGAGCTTGCTCAAGCAACAGATTGATAGGATCGTCTGCTCCGTCGTTTTTCTTTTCTTCCACCATTGAGGGTTTCTTGGGTGTGCGAGAGATTTTTTCCTCAAGAGAGAGAAGATCGAGACCCAACTTGCTATACTCGGACCTTGTCGGGGACATGCACTGAAAAAACGATCAAGAACAGCCTGCTCTGACACCACTGATCCGGATGATTTTTGGCACAAAATGAGATCGAAGATATAATAAATAAATGCACTGAGATATCGCAAACATTCAATAATATAATAGTAATATATCAGAGATGCAACCATAAACACATATATACAGTAATACACGATTTCTATTGATGAGATAAATGTACAGAGACTGTAAAATACAGAGTGAAAGACTCGATAGAATGGTGGCAACTTATCTCTAAGAAGAGATGTGATGGCTACATGAATTCTCAAGAAGATGATTACAATGAGGCTCTGAAGACCTTTTTACAATAAACAGGAATGCCAAAAACCCTAGACATCCAAAAACCTAACCCTAGGAGATGAAGCGCCAAAAGTCATGTGGGCCTCGTTTGGGTAAGTTAGTACATCAACTTCCCGGGGACATAACTTTTGCATACGATCTCCGTTTTAGGCATATGATAGCTCGTTGGAAAGGTATCATCAAGGAGATTCATTTTGAGGGATTAATCGTGGATTTAGTTATCATTGAGAACCTCGATCTCGAAAAACATTCATTTGAGCCCTCAAAATGGCCCCGGAAGTTAAAAACTGCTAAAAATAGTAAATTGTCAAAATTGCCAGAAAACTGTTTTGAGCTAGTCAGAAAAGGTGGATAGTCACTGATATCCACCTGGATCAATCCTCTTTCCTTAGGAATAAATGGTCTTCATTATGTTGTGTTCCTGGGGTAGAGTGAAAAGCATTTGCTGAATCTGCATCTTGGTGAGCTGCTTGTATTGTTGGAGACGTTGTGTTGCTTAGTTTATGGAAGTCTATCATGAACCTATTGAAGCTGAGGCTGTTCAAAAAGTTGAGCTACATGAGAGGACGGTGTGCAGAAGGAATCTTTGCGCTTTGCTGCAACCTTATCGACCTGCTTCTGTTGGATAGAAGGTGAAGGGGGCGAGGCTATAGTGGTTGGAGTGTCATTTTGTTCCCCTTTTGAACAGATTGTGAAGAAGCTAAATTTTGCAGTATTAGATACTACCTTGCGACACTTTTTAGGTGGAACAATAGTTGGAACTACCTCTGGTATTCTGTAGAGATGACCCCCCAAAGTAACAATGACACTACAGGGTCGAGACTCATAAACAACATGGCGTCTCCACATATATGGTTCGCCCAAGAGAACATCATAGACATCCAGTGGGAAAACATCATGTAATACCTCATCCTTGAAGGGTTGGATGTCGTATGACAATCGACACTGTTGGATGACACGGAGATCTCGTCCTTGCCGAAGCCACCCGATGTTGTATGGCTGCTAGTGTGGTGTTGTCGACTATCTCAACTATTTGACTACCTCTGCTGAGATGAGGTCCTTTTGGTTTCTGCTATCAACAATAAAATACAGTGGGGCCCCCTTCACCCCCATCTGTGAATGAAAAAGGCACTCCCCCTCTTCAGGATCTGTTGGTTCTTCTGGTTGAATTGTTGCGATCACAACAATAGCAGTGGGGTCTGCGTCAATAATCTGTCCTTTACTAGTATTTTCATAATCAGATTCTGAATCAGGGTTCAGCTCCTTGTCTTTGATCGCGGCCACCAATGACTATTTTGAGTGACATTCATCGGTGTTGTGCCAGGGGATTTTGTGGAAATTACACCATTTTTTGGTGTCCTTCTTTGTCTTCCCGTGGCCCTACTTTTCCTGTTGTTTGGACTGGTTTTCGGTAGACTATTTGTTAGGGTTGTCTTTGTCGTACTTTGGTTGTTGAGGATTTGCAGACCCGAACTTTCGTTTGTTCTGGTGCTTAAATTTATGCCCGTTTTTAACAACATATTGATAGGCAACACCGAGTGATGAGATGTCCAGAAATTCCATTTCAGTTTGGATGTATCTGTGTAGAGCCCCACGGTATTTCAGAACCAAATGTCGTTCAAAGTCTTTGATACCGAGCTTGGTGCGTAAGGTATGGAAGGTATTAGTGAATTCTGGAATTGCTTGGCCCCTCTCTTGCTGCAGTGTGGTCCATCTCATGTACTAGTCCTCATAGTTGCCAATAGGGTAATATTGTTCCTTTACCGCATCCACAAGAAAATCCCAAGTGGGCTTGACCCCATATATTTCAGACTCCTCTGTGGAACTCTGCTCCCAGTAAGTTTCCCACCAATGTTTGACATGGGGGAGAGTCTTAAGGAGCGTGAAGATGATGTTTTCTCTGTCAAAAAAATTGTGAACAAAGAAATAACCTTCTAACAGATTTAACCATTTATCTAGGGCATCTGCATCTATCTGACCTTCAAATATAGGAATATCAAAATTGACTTGTACCTTAAAAGGTGAGGTGCCTCCAAAGTGGTTGCTTGATGAAGATGTGCCTGATGTTATCGGGAGGCATTGAAGGATGTGGGAAAAATTCTCCATCATTTCGTCCCTTTGTCACGTGAGTGCTTGCTCAAGCAACAGATTGATAGTATCGTCTGCTTCGTCGTTTTTCTTTTCTTCGGCCATTGAGGGTTTCTTGGGTGTGTGAGAAATATTTTCCTCAAGAGAGACAAGCTTGAGACCCAACTTTCTATACTCAGACCTCGTCGGGGACATGCACTGAAAAAACGATCAAGAACAGCCTGCTCTGATACCACTAGTCCGGATTATTTTCGTCACGAAATGAGATCAGAGATATAATAAATAAATGCACAGAGATATCGTAGATATTCAATAATATAAAAGAAATATATCATAGATGAAACCATAAACACAGATATAGAGTAATACATGATTTCTATTAATGAGATAAATGTACAGAGACTGTAAAATACAAAGTGAAAGACTCGATAGAATGGTGGCAGCTTATCTCTGAGAAGAGATGTGATGGCTACATGCATTCGCAAGAAGATGATTATAATGAGGCTCTGAAGTCATTTTTACAATAAACAGGAATTTCAAAAACCCTAGACATCCAAAAACCTAACCCTAGGAGATGAAGCGCCAAAAGTCATGTGGGCCCCGTTTGGGTAAGTTAGTACATCAACTTCCCGGGGTCGTAACTTTTGCATACTATCTTCGTTTTAGGCGCATGATAGATCGTTGGAAAGGTATCATCAATAAGATTCATTTTGGGGGCTCAATCATGCCTTCTATTATAATTGAGAACCTCTATCTTGAAAAACCTTTGTTTGGGCCCTCAAAATGGCCCCGGAAGTTAAAAATTGCTAAAAATAGTAAATTGTCAAAATTGCCAAAAAATTGTTTTGAGCCAGTTGGAAAAGGTGTGTGGCCATCGATATCCACCTAGATCAATCCTCCCTCCTTAGGAAGAAATGGTATCCATTGCGTTGATTTCCCGGGGGAGAGGGAAAAACGTTTGTTGAATCTCCATCTTGGTGTGTTGCTTGTATTGTTGGAGACGTCGCGTTGCTTAGTTTGTGGAAGTCTGTCATGAACCTGTTGAAGCTAAGGTTGTTCAACAAGTCGAGATACATGAGAGGATGGCATGCAGAAGGAATCTTTGCGCTTTGCTGCAACCTTGCCGACCTACTTATGTTGGATAGAAGGTGCAGGGGGCGAGGTTGTAGTGGTTGCAGTGTCCTTTTGTTCCCCTTTTGAACAAATTTTGAAGAAGTTGAATTTTGCAGTATTAGATACTACCTTGCAACACTTTTTAGGTGGAACAATAGTTGGAACTACCTCTGGTATTCTGTAGATATGACCCCCCAAAGTAACAATGACACTACGAGGTCGAGACTCATAAACAACATGGCGTCTCCACATATATGGTTGGCCCAAGAGAACATCACAAACATCCAGTGGGGAAACATCACATAATACCTCATCCTTGAAAGGTTGGATGACATATGACAATCGACACTGTTAGCTGACACAGAGATCTCGTCCTTGCCGAAGCCACCCGATGTTGTATGGTTGCGGGTGTGGTGTTTTCGACAATCCCAACTGTTTGACGACCTCTGTTGAGATGAGGTTCTTCTAGCTTCCGCTATCAACAATAAAATGTAGCGGGGTCCCCTTCACCCACATCTATGAATGAAAAATGTGCTCTCCCTCTTCAAGATCTGTTGGTTCTTCTGGTTGAATTGTTGCAGTCGCGACAATAACAGTGGGGTCTGCGTCAATGCTCTGTCATTTACCGTTATTTTCAGAATCAGATTCTGAATCAGGGTTCAGCTCCTTGTCTTTTATCTCGGCCACCAATGAATATTTTGAGAGACATTCATCAGTGTTGTGCCAGGGGATTTTATGGAAATCACACCATTTACCGGTGTCCTTTGTCTTCCCGTGGCCCTTCTTTTCCTGTGGTTTGGACTGGTTTTCGGGAGACTGTTTGTTAAGGTTGTCTTTGTCACACTTTGGTTGTTGTGGATTTGCAAACCCGAACTCCTTTTTTTTATGGTGCTTAAATTTTTGCTCGATTTTAACAGCATAACGATAGACAACACCGAGTGATGAGATGTCCAGAAATTCCATTTCAGTTTGGATGTATCTGTGTAGAGCCCCACAGTATTTCAAAACCAAATGTCGTTCGAAGTCTTTGATATCGAGCTTGGTGCGCAAGGTATGGAAGGTGTTGGTGAAATATGGAACTACTTGGCCCCTCTCTTGCCACAGTGTGGTCCATCTCATGTATTGGTCCTCATAGTTTCCAACAGGGTAATATCGTTCATTTACCACATCCACAAAAAAATCCCAAGTGGGCTCAGCCCCATATATTTTGTACTCCTCTGTGGAGCTCTGCTCCCACTAAGTTTCCCACCAATGTTTGACATGGGGGAGAGCCTTAAGGAGCGCGAAGATGATCTTTTCTCTCTCAGAAAAATTGTGTACAGAGAAATAACCTTCTAACATATTTAACCATTTATCTAGGGCATCCGCATCTATCTGACCTTCAAATATAGGAATATCAAAATTGACCTGTACCTTAAAAGGCGAGGTGCCTCCAAAGTGGTTGCTTGATGAATATGTGTCTGACGCTATCGGGAGACATTGAAGGATGTGGGAAAAATTCTCCATCATTTCATCCCATTGTCGCGTGAGAGCTTGCTCAAGCAATAGATTGATAGGATCGTCTGCTCTGTCGTTTTTATTTTCTTCCGCCACTGAGGGTTTATTGGGTGTGTGAGAGTGATTTTCCTCAAGAGAGACAAGCGCGAGACACAACTTGCTATACTCGGACCTTATCGGGGACATGCACTGAAAAAACGATCAAGAACAGTCTGCTCTGATACCACTGATCCGTATTATTTTCGGCACGAAATGGGATCGAAGATATAGTAAAGAAATGCACAGAGATATCGCAGATATTCAATAATATAACAAAAATATATCAAATATGAAACCATAAACACATATATACATTAATACATGATTTCTATTAATGAGATAAATGTACAGAGACTGTAAAATACAGAGTGAAAGACTCGATAGAATGGTGGTAGCTTATTTCTGAGAAGAGATGTGACGGCTACACGCATTTGCAAAAAGATGATTACAATGAGGCTCTGAATACCTTTTTACAATAAACAGGAATGCCAAAAACCCTAGACATCCAAAAACCTAACCCTAGGAGATGAAGCGCCAAAAGTCATGTGGGCCCCGATTGGGTAAGTTGGTACATCAACTTCCCGGGGTCGTAACTTTTGCATACGATCTTTGTTTTAGGCATATGATAGCTCGTTGAAAAGGTATCATCGAGGAGATTCATGTTGGGGGATCAATAATGCCTTTGAATATCATTGAGAACCTCGATCTCGAAAAACCTTCATTTGGGCTCTCAAAATGACCCCAGAAGTTAAAAACCGCTAAAAATAATAACTTGCCAGAAATTTGTTTTGAGCCAGTCGGAAAAGGTGGGTGGCCACCAATATCCACCTGGATCACATATAGACAAAATGAATGTACTAATTGTATATGTTAGTTGTTGGTTTTCATATTCTATTAATGGTCTAATACAATAAAGACTATTTTTGTATCGATGGGTGCCCTGCATATATTAAGTAGTTAATAAGTGATCAATGATGAGATTGGAAATAGCTTTGAGATAAAAGATTTACTAAATGGGGTTCACATGTTATGTACCTGGAAACAACTTAAATTGTGCATTAGCTATTTTGTTCATAAGCACATTAATCTAATGTCTAGGTCATTAAGTGACTAACTTAATAATGATTGAAATTTGAGATGCACCACATTACTAGTTGTGAAGAGTTGTTTGTTATATTTATGACTCATAACTAAGCCTAGAGTTATTTATTACTCACATTATAAAAGTGATTCATAGTTAAGTTAATCCTACAAGGAGTTCACTTTTTATATTTTTATTCTATTATCAATTAATAAAATATTATTAATCAAGTGAATATTGTTTTGGAAATATCTTCTTTCATCTTTTAACAATAATTATCACATTCCAAGTTGAATATTTATGTATCCCATGTCTTTATTATTAATTAATAAAAAATTGTTAATCAAATGAAACAATGACTATCACATTCCAAATTGAATATTGTTTATAAATTATCTTCTTTCAACTTTTAACAATGTGAGTGTCACATTTCAAATTGAATATGTATGTATCTCATCTCTTTACTATCACATTCCAAATTGAATATTTGTGTATCCCATCTCTTTATTAATCAAAAATTATTAATGAAATGAATATTGTTTAGAAAATATCGTCTTTCATCTTTTAACAATGTGAGTGTCACATTCCAAATTGAATATGTATGTATCTCATCTCTTTATATATATTACAATAGTTTTTTTTAAAGTATAATTCTTATTTCTCTTTACATTGATTATTATCAATATTGAATATAATAATATTTTATATTTATTATAAAATCATTTTAATTTCTAAAACATAATTTAGGTTTAAAAAATATAAATAATTCTTATTTATTTTTACATGGATTATTATCAATATTGAATATAATAATATTTTATATTTATTATAAAACTATCATTAATTTTTAAAACATAATTTAGGTTTAAAAAATATTAAGGGTTTAAGATGGAGAAGATTAATCCCTAAAACATAATTTAGGTTTAAAAATATCAATAATTATTAGGTGATCTCGTGCAACTCCACTTGGGTTATCATTGAACTTGGAAAATTCACTCGTCTTTCCTTCGACCCCTACAATTTTTCCAATTGTAATAACATTATCTGCAATTTCTCCATTTAAGCACTCTGTCACTGCACATAGAGTAACATTACAACTCTCACCCATCTCCCCAATTGGATTCTCTGCAGCTCCATTGGGCTTATCTGGAATTTGTCCATTTGAGCACTGTGTAATTCCATTACCCATCTCTCCAATTAAATTCTCTGAAACTCGATTCAGCTTATTAGTAATATTCTTGTTTTCTGCTCTGCACCTCCAATTGGATCAACGTTATCTCCAATTTCTCACGAGAAGACATAACTCCATAATATTCTCTCGTATCTTGTTTTATTAATTGGATATTTTTTCCAAACGAAATTCACCAGAAAAGTGTTGCATAATAGTAGGGATATGGAAATGATTCAAGTGGGAAATGAAGGATTGTGGAATGAGGAAACCGATCAAACCCAAACGATTGAATTCAATGTGTTCGCCTTATAGGATCATGAATAGACTATAGGAAGAATCTCGATTGTGCAAATGTGAAATCTCCTCATTTAGAGTTAGTCGGGCACAAAAAAATCATGTTTGACTCACTCAACAGTCGACCTGGTAAACCTCCCTCCCTAAAGGTAAATAGATTAGGTTTCGTACCCCGATGGTGAGCCAGTCGTGAGAGCATTCAGAATGAATTCACCCCCCCATTTCACCCCAATCTTTAGATCCAAAAAAGAGGTGGTATCCAACATTCCTTTATTCATAGACAGATTACATTCCAGCCGCCCAAAGAAAGATGGAAGAAAAGAAGGTCAAGAAGGGAAGAAGCGGAGGTTATTGCTCCCCCACCCACCCAATATCTGACATACATAACACTTCTCATCACCTAAGAATTTATGTGGTTAACAGTTTTAGGTTATATCAACTAGCACCATGGAAAAGAAAACAATGAAAAACAATAATTGAATAAGAAACGAATTTGGCACTTAAACTAAACTAGATTCAACATTTTCAGCTATCAAAAGAATAATTTAAATATAAGATTATGCACAAAGCATCCATACCGAAAAGCAACTGGTCTAAGAAGCTCTGACCTATAAGACTGAGAGACCAGATGCTTACTATGTTCAGGTTATCCTTCCTACTCGTTAGCAGATCTTTTAGTTCTTTCAGTGCTGTCATTTCATAGTGGAAACATATGTGACAGCGCCTGCCTCCCTTCCTCTTTGAAGTTGTAACACCCTGTTTCCCCCAATTTGTAATTAATCATAAAATAGGAATTACCATGCTAAGGCATGAGGACAATGTAAATGTATTATTGACTGAGTTTCCAAATAACTGACTGTGGGGGTGAATCCTTGAAAGTACTGGCCATGATATCACTAGAGGAAGAATGTGAAAACTATACAAGAGGGTTCATATATCAAATAACCCCAAATATCCCTTGATAAGGATGACAAACCTCCTTCGAATCCCAAGGAAAGAAAATCAGTTAATGAAGAAAGGACTGGTGGTTGAACAATCAAACACCCTCATGAATGGAAACATGGGTTGTCAACCTGAAGTACCGTAGTGACCTGCAGACCTGAGCTTCCTTCTGACAGAAGGAACAAGATAGGTCGGCAAAAACCTTCCAGGGTAAGGGGATACACAAGGGAGAAGAGACACGGGACGGAAGAGCGTAAGCTCATAAGGGAGATGCTCCAGCAGAATCACGAATGGAAGGCTGCGAGCTTGATGTGTAATAGCATCTGAGAAACCTCGTCGAGGTCATAACTGAAAGAGAAAGCTCTGAGTTGTAGAGAACAGGACCCAAGCAGAAGCTGGGACAGAGACATAACTCCTAAGAACTGTGAGAACTCCCTAGTGATATCATGGCTTGGCAAGGGGGTGGCCAAAGTGATAAGAATGAATGCCTCTGAGCCTAAGGTCGGGTGGAAGGACGAACACCCAGAGTCAGTTGGTTTGCGGTAACCTACAATAGATAAGCGATTTCCTACCTTGTGTAATTTAGCCGTAACTGTGTATGAATTGGTTATACTATGTATGTTTCAGGAATTGTGCATATTTCTTAATGGATATACTGTATCCCCCTTATTTCTGCTCAATTGTATAACTAGGCCAATAAGAAATTATATGGTTAGGAGATGATTTTACACTCGCAAATGCTTGTGTCCTGTGGAGGCATAAGCCAGAGTCACGAACTGTGTGTTCGTCGACCCCGGACACAATGTCATGTACGCGTGCCAACCCTCCTAATTGTTTAGAGTCCCTTGGAGGATGAAGTTTGTTAAGCTCAGGAGAGGTAGTGCAGATTGGCACAGGCTCTTTGCGAGGCAAACCGAACCCAGAACTCCCTAAGTCTTAGACAAGCTCAGGAAGGATCGCATCATTGTGTGCAAGAACCCTGCATGGAGTGCAAAGGTCGAGAAACCCTTTGGACATTTTAGAGCATATGAAAGCTCAGGAGTGATAGAGATCGTGATCAAAATCAGATCTGAACCATTGGTTCAATTCGGGGAAATAGAGTTGAGGATTTCCCCAAAGTCCTGAAAGGTGAATCGCCAATTCGCAGGGGAAAATCTGGACCGTTGGAGCCTACGTCCAGATAGCCGGAGAAGAGTGCGTAGGAGAATAGATCTGAACCGTCAAATCGAGCGTAGGGGACCGATAGAAAAAAAGGCACACAAGGTTTAACCTGGTGCATGAAGGGGAAAGAGGACTCTTCAAAGTCCTGAAAGCATCGGGATCGTCCATCCCAAAGGATGCGTGTCAAAGATCCACATCCATCAGGGATTTGGCACCGAGGAAACAGGAGTGAAGACTCTCCCAAATTCCCGAAAAGGAGAAAGCCAGGATTTGATCGCGACCATTGATCATCCCGAAAAGATCACAACTATTGATCGTGGCTAAAGGTTGCAGTCATCCATCGGAGGGACACGTGGCTGTCGGTCGACGTTTTGGCACCGGGAAATCATAGGAGAAGGCTTCCCTAGTCTCTTGATGGGGAATTGTCAACAATGAATCACGACCGTCGAGTCATGACAGATCTAAACCGTCCATTTGTAGAGGACACGTGGCGAGATTTAGGAATTTCGCTGACTCACCGCTGAAAGAAGTCAACGGGAGGAGTTCTTAGAACTCGCGAGACGCGAAATCACGTCTTAATCCTAGTCGTTGGTTTAAGAGAGATCACAGTCATTAGATCACGGGGCGCTTGGGTCGTCGATCTAACCTGGATCTGGACCGTCCATCGAAGGAGACGCGTGGTGAACGATCATAGTTAGAGGAAAGCTCTGAAATCCCGTGGGCCATTGGATCTCGTAGAATAGCGAAGGGATTAAGACTGGGTGTCTTTCAACACCCTTAAGCTCAGGAGGGATAGTAACCATCAGATCCATATCAACGAGGGTCGTTGATCTCATACATGAATTCCCATATCGGAATTTGGGGATTGGAGTGACAAGAGATTTGGAATCATTGCATCATAAACACCCAGTTCACGAAACTCCGAAAAGATCTGGACCGTTGGATCCAAATCATCGAGGATCGTTGGATCTCATACAAGAACTCGCGTATCGGAGTTCGAGGAATAGAGTGACCAGTGGTTTGGTTCGCTGCATTTCAAACTCCCAGTTACCGAAATCCTGATACGACCATGACCGTCGGATTAGGGGGATATTCGCAGCCGTCGATCTCATCGAAGGTAAGATTTCAGAATTCAGGGTTTGAAGAGTCAAAAGACTTGACTCTCTTGCATCGTTGAGTCGTGAAATGCAAAAGGCGCCTCTTGGCTTGGCCTGTGGTCATAACCAACGATCACATGGAGGTGGATAAGGAAAGAGCTAGCCTGCGCTAGGCCCCCGTAGGAATTCGGGGATTCTATCCCTTGAGGAAGAGAG
This sequence comes from Picea engelmannii, assembly GCA_009831015.1. Classification (NCBI taxonomy): domain Eukaryota; kingdom Viridiplantae; phylum Streptophyta; class Pinopsida; order Pinales; family Pinaceae; genus Picea; species Picea engelmannii. The sequence continues at coordinate 77,010 of ML820276.1, forward strand.
AAAATTATATTTTTGCCGTAGTGGGTATGTGACAAATTGGTATCAGAGCATGGTTACAACACTTGGACTGCTTGGGCTCATGTACGAGTCGCGTAAGGAGATATTGTTATCTGCATTTTCTCTTTAAGGACAAGGACTGCGGAATGAAATTGTAATTTGGGAATTTCTACGGAATTCCAGCAAATGAATTATATTGTTCCTTTGTCAAAATGATAACTACTCTTATAGGAGTAGGGATGCACTGATCAATATTACTGATAAGACCTGAGTGTGAATAACAGAGGTGGAATAAATTGTGCTATGAAGTTGCACGAGCCAGAAAAGGGAC
>ML820277.1:0-28735 GCA_009831015.1 Picea engelmannii
TTCATGGAGAATTGGTGAGAGTGTGGTTTGATTGTGAAAAATATTGATTAGGTTTTGGTTTTTGTTCTAGTAGGGATTCCACATTGATAATTGGAAGGGTTACACAATCCATTTGTGAAGAAGGTTAAGCCCTTTTGAAATTTTCTAATGCTTGATGGATGTGATAATACTAAATTTTTTCATGGAGAATTGGTGAGAGTGTGGTTTGATTGTGCAAAATCCTAAGGAGGTTTTGGTTTTTTTTCTAATATGGATTCCAAATTACTCATTTGAAGGTTTACACAATCCATTAGTGAATAAGGTTAATCCCTTTCACATTTTATAATTATGAACTTCTTCATACAACATTTGCAACTTGGGGGTTCTAACGGGAGAAGAGTACCCTTACGATACAGTAGGATACTATAATGAAACTTATAGCCTTCCCCTCAAAGGGATGGGGATAAAACTAACATATGCTCAATGAGGATAAAACCATGATGTAGACATCTCAAATAATGACTTATGCACTGATAAACTGACTAAACAGAGAAACTAGTGCCAATTCAATACAAGGTGAAGGATCAACAAACCAACTTGGAGGTATCCTATATAGAGAATTGGAAGGTAAAATTACTTGAGTTTTTTGGTGCTACTAATGGGGATCTTGCTAAATTGGGCATGGAGGGTATGGCTATGTTATTTTCATTGTGTGATTATACTACTAATATCAAATCATGAATGGTGATGTTCCATTTTAAAGTAAGTGCCTTACTATGGTGGAAGACTTTGATGCCATAGCTTGGAATAGATATTTCTAATGTAACATGGAAAATATTTGAACAAATGTTTTAGGAATGTTACCTATCAAAGGAGTTCCTAAAAATGTAATTGAATGAGTTTATATCATTAATATATAGGGAAGAAAAATTGTACCGAAATATGAGGCTAGGTCTATGGAATTATTGAGGTTTCCCCCTCATTTGAACGCAAAACAATTAAGGGTAAAAAAAATTGTATATGAATTTAACCCTACCATTAAGGTGAGAATTCATATATTGATGCTTCGCACATTATATGAGGCTAATCAAAGGGAAATAAGAGGAAGAGACTTTGGGTGGATATGATCTTAGACTACCTAAACCTCTAGTTATTGGAGGGCCCAAGTAGATTTATTTAGCAAGAGGTGGTTCTGGATCATTTGTAGAGCATAGAGAAGCACCCAGAGGACATTATCTAAGATTTCAAAGTAGTTAGTAGGTAGACAAGGGCCACCTTTTAGGCCTCATATGAATCTTGGTGATGCATGCCCTCAACAGACATAACAAAAAAATGTATCTACTTTTACTTGGATGAGAATACACAGGAAAATTTTGAAAAGGGGATGTTGTACTTGTGGAAAAGCACGCTTTTAGAAGGATTTTCCACATGGGCATAAAGGAGTTGGACAAGACTAGATTCAGATGATAGTGGGAGATATGGGTAGGGATCATAGGATTCATGCAGCGGTGAACAACCACCAAGCAGAGCATCAGTCCATAGTGTTGGAGAGCATAAGTGAAATTAATGGAATTATTTTTTTCTTTATTAATTAATCCATGAGCTATAGAAAGTTTTATTTATTCGAATTCATTATCTATATGTGGTTTGATGGCAAGTAGGAAAATGAATTTTTACTTAGTTGAGATGGTTTTGGGTACTAAAAAAGGGATAGACCAATTGGTAAAGGATTGTGAACTATATCTTGGGCTATGTGTCACATGTATATCTTTATATACCATTATCTTGGGATCTTGAGATTTAATAATTAGAATTTAGTATGGATTTGTTGGAAGCCCATGAAGCAAAATTAGATTGTAAAAGTAAGGCACTTCATTTCATAGACAATTTAGGACAAAGGAATCTTAATGGATATCAAGAGATCAATCTCTCTAAGATTCATCTTATCCTTATAGTTGAAAAGGAGTCTTAGAAAATGTTTCCAAGTGTATATAGTAGTATCTATGAACAAGAAGGATGATCCAAGGGATATAGTGCAACATCCTATGTTATCAAAATTTCTCGATGTATTTCTAGAAGAGTTGCCTAGACTAGCACGTAAGCATGAGATGAAGTTCACTATTGAAATCAAACCAAGAATATATCCTATCTCCAAGGCTTTGTATTATATGACTACTCCAAAAATGTGAGAGCTACAGATGAAGCTATAAGATCTCCTAGAATTAGGATTGATACAACCTAGTAAATCGCCTTGGGGAGCACTAGTGATTTTTGGAATAAAGAATGATGGATAATGAAAGCTTTGCATTGATTATAGACAATTTAACAAAGCCACTATTAAAAACCAATATTCCTTTCCATCAATTAATTAATTAATTACTTGTTTGATCAAATGAAATGGACTAATGCATCAAAGGAAGGGATAGGAAGAGTATTATTGAAAGATAATAGAGTAATTACAGCTTATACCACATGAAAACAACTATGCGACCTATGATTTAGAACTTCCTACAATGGTGCATACATTAAAAATTTGGATATGTTACTTGTTAGGTGAAAATTTGAACTTGAGAATGATCACCATGGACTTCAATATATTTTTACATACGATCAATTGAATGTTATATAGCTTTGATGGTCTAAGCATTTAAGTGAGTATGAATTCTAAATAAGCTATATTAAAGGAACAATAAACAAGGTAGTTGACACTCCAATTCGTAGGTCTCATATATTTTCAATGTTACCTTTGAAAAATAATATTAAAGAATGGATATTAGGTCTACACTGACATGATAAATGGTATGAAGTGAGAATGGAATTAGGGAATGATACAATGAAAATCCATAAGTATGATGGATATACTTTGGATGGGGACGGTTTACTTAAATCATACAATGACATGATAAATGGTATGAATAAGTAAGAATGGAATTAGAGAATGATACAATGAAAATCCATAAGTATGAGGGATATACTTTGGATGGGGATGGTTTACTGATATTTTGTATAAGGATTTATATACCATAGAATGACATGATAAATGGTATGAAGAAGTAATAATGGAATCAAATAATGATACAATGAAAATTTATAAGTATGAGGGATCTACTTTGGATGGGGATGGTTTACTGAGATTTTGTATAAAAATTTATATACCATGTAATGAAGAGATCCACAATTTAATATTATAAGAGGATTATTGAACCACATATAAATCTGATCATGTAGTGAAAAAAATGTATATAGATCTAAAGTTATAATTATTTTGGATAGGAATGAAGAAAGATGTAAAATGTTATGTAGTTTAATTTTTATAATGCTAGTAAGTGAAGCCTAAGAATCAACACCAAGCAGAATTATTATAAATAGATGCAATTTCTAAAGAAAAATGGAAAGTAATATCAATGTAATTAATGGAATTTATAGTGGGATTTACAATGACCTCAATAAGACATGATTATGTCATAGTAATTGTGGATACTTTAACAAAGAGTGCTCATTTTATTCTAGTAAATGTTTTTTACCAAAAACCAGATGTGGTTAGGGTGTTTGTAAATGAAATAGTGATACTACATGGAGTTCATAATAAAACAATTTATTATCGTGGATTCGTATTTACATGAAAATTTTGGACAAGGTTCCAAGAGGCTTTAGGGACTCAGCTCAATTTTAGTACAACACAACATCCAAAGACATATGGTTAGACTAAAAGAGTAAATCAAGTGTTAGTGGATATGCTATGTATGTATGTTATGGACCAAAAAAATTACTAAGAAGAGTATCTACCCTTAGTGGAATTTTCTTACAAGAATAACTATCACAATTTAATCAAGATGACACCCTTTTCATTTTTGTATGGGATACCTTATAGGATTCTTCTCAGTTTGGATAGAATAGAAGATAGAGCATTGGTTGGACCTAAAATTATTCAAGAGATGGAAGAACAAATGAAAACATTTTTTTGACAAATATTGAAAGAAGCATAGGCCAAACCAAAGAGCCATGTATATGCTCACCAGATATATAGAAGTTACAAATAAGGAGAAAAAAATTTCTTATGACTGAGATCCCAAGTTTACATTTCTATTAAATTTGGAAAAGGATCTATACTGTCACCATAATTTTTGAGACTTTTTAAAATCATGGATAAACTAGGACCAGTTTCCTATCATCTTTATTTACCAAAAACCCTAGACCATATGCACGATGTTTTTTTATTTTTATGTTTTATGTAATTATATTTTGGATCCATCTCATTGTTCGACAACACAAGTATTCCAACAGAGGATGGACACCTTCAGTAACCACTCACACAACCATATCAAATATCAACACACCGATTTTTTCATGTGGTAAAACCCCTATGGGGAAGCATCCACGACCCCAACCAATGTGGCCACTTGGAGCAATTTATTAATGAAAAAGAAAAATTTATAGAGAGATTTACAAGAGAGATTCTCATAATCGATCATCGACAAATGATCCTCCATTCTCTTTAAATAAATATCATGGACCAATTGGGTGTTAAGCCACAAATCAATGTAGTCATTAATATCACGGAGAATATGAACCTTCAAATCACTCTATGTCGGGAACATATCGTGGTCGTTCAATTTTATAAATACAAATGCATACTAATGCATACTAAAGAAACATACTTTTACCTAATGACACATTAGACCAAGTTGATCTTAACTAACTCCTAATTGTATAAATATCCTAACATCCCCCCTTAAGAACAACTTGGGATAGGATTGAAGGATTTAAAAAGGTGACACAATAGGAAAAGGAAGGAGGAATTAGAGCCTATCCCCCCTTGATGACAACTTCTTGAACTCCTAACATAGATCGAAGTTTGGAAAACTTCGCTTCTGTAAGAGACTTTGTGAAAATGTCTACAATTTAATCATTTTTAGGGCAAAAGAGAACTTCAATAACTCAATCATGAATGAGATTTATGATGAAGTGCATGTGTACCTTGATGTGTTTTTTGCATTGATTTTGAACCAGGTATTTGGCAAGCTTGATGGCACTCTGATTGTCACACTAGAGGGTTGTCTGATGTTGTTGCTGGAATCCAAAACTCTGAAAGGATTTGTCAAAGCCACAAGGATTCTTGACTTGTATTAACTATTGCTTGGTACTCTGCTTCTACTGAACAAAGAAATTTTTTTTGTTGTTTCTTACAAGCCCAAGTGATAGGTCCTGAACCAAGGTTGAAAACATAACCTACAATAGAATTTCAATCTTCAAGGTCGTAGGCCCAATCTGAGTTAGTGAAACCAACCAATAAAGGAGTCCACCCTGAAATATAATGTATCTCGAACTGAATTGTACCCTAGACATACTGAAGTATTCTTTTAGTTTATTTCCAATGGTTTTCATGGGGTGTTTTCATATACCGGGCAACAAGACCAACAACAAAGGAAATATTAGGATGGGTATGAGTCAAGTATAAGAGGCTACCAATTAACTAACGACACAAAGTGGCATCAAATTTAGGAGAAGTACACGTGGAAACAAGTTTGATTCCAAACTAGAAGGGAGAAGGGGTTGGTTTACAATATTCCATTTGAAAGTGACGAAGAAGATCACAAGCATACTTAGATTGGGAAATAAAATTTCCTTGGTTTGAAAAACTTTGAGGCCAAGGAAATAGTGCAAAAATCCTAAGTCTATAATTTCAAATTTATTCTTAAGGTTGGTTTTCACATCGTTTAAATTTTTTGGGTCACTACAAGTGAAGGATAAGGTCATCAACATAAAGAACAAGGATTATGAGATGGCTTCCTACTTTCTTGGTATAGACATTAGGATAATAATGTAATCTAGAAAATCCAGTGTCAAGAATAAAGTTGTCCATTTTGGAATACCAAGCTCAAGGAGATTTCTTAAGACCATAAAGAGATTTCTTAAGGTGACAAAAAATGTTAGAGTCATTCCAAACATATCTAGGATCTTGTTCCATGTAGATTTATTCTTGTAAATCCTCATGCAGGAAGGAGGATTTGACATCCATATGATGGACCTCCCATTTGTGTGAGGTTGCAAGGGCTAGAACAAGGTAGATGGAATTCATTTTGGCTACAAGGGAAAAGGTTTCATTATAGTCAATTCCTTCAACTTGGGAGAATCCTTTGGAAACTAACTGTGCCTTGTGTTATTCAACACTTCCATCTAATGCATACTTAGTTATGTAGACCCATTTACATCTGGCAAGTTTTCTTCCTTTCGGAAGATACACAAGATCCCAAGTATCATTTTCCATTAAAGAGTGATACTCTTCATTCATTGTTGTATCCCAATCTAGATGACTTGAAGATTATGCAAATGCCTCCGGATCATGAGTATTTGAAACTTGATCCAAAATAGGAGAGGCTTGCTGGAACTATGAATGTGTCTAACACTAATCTGAAGGATCATTGAAAACATCATGAGTTGCTTCTTATGTTGAACAGACCCATCTAGGAAGTGGTATTGTTGGGTTAGTTTCATGTTAAATGGACTAATTTGGAGGAAGGTGAGAATGCGGAGGTGGATTTCCATCCTCATTGTTATCATCTGAATAAGAAGAAACAAAAATAGGAACAAACGATGAAGACGGATCACGGGACAAAGAAAGCACAAACACTGAATTAGGCTCACAATCCAAGAGATTTTCATCAAATTTAACATCTCTTCTAATAATAATTTCATTACAATGTGGTTGAAGAAATATATAACCTTTGACATCTTCAGAATAACCAACAAATATACACTTCTCACTTTTAGGTTGCAATTCTTTACTTTTCTCATCAGGAATGTGAGCCCATGCTATACTACCAAATACATGGAAGTGACTTACATATGGCTTAAGTTTAGTCCATTATTATTCCGATGTTATGTTTTTAAGAGCCTTTGTGTGAGTGTGATTTACTATGTAATTTTCATAGTTAATGGATTACGCTTAATACTTTAGACTTAATCCCTTAGATTGGATCATACAATTATCCATTTCTTTTAAGGTGTAGTTCTTTCTCTCAACAACACCATTTTATTGTAGTGTATATGGAACAATGTGTTGCATTTGGATTCCTTGCGTAGTGCAGTAACTTGTAAAATTATTGTTCATATATTCATCTCCATTATATGTTCTTAACCTTTGAATTTGATGTCCATATTTATTTTCTACAAGGGCCTTGTAGGCCAAGAACTTGTTAAAAACTTCTCTCGTAAGTTTTAATAAGTAAACCCAAATGCATCTAGAAAAGTCATCAATGAAAGTTAAGAAATAATTGCACCCAAGGAAAGAAGGAGAAAAAATGGACCACACAAGTCACTATGAACAAGTTGAAAAGGGGTCGAGGCATTCCAAGAGGCCAGTTTGTCAAAACTTTCCCGATGATGTTTGTCGAGAACACAACCGGCACAAACACCATCTTTGCATGAAACAAGAGGAAGACTAGTCACCATCTTTTGATTACATAGTTGTTGCAATGAGCGATAGTTTAGATGACAAAACCGTTCATGCCAAAGTTTGCTCAAGTCATCGCTATGAGAAAAAAAAACCGATGGAAAATATGATGACCCAAAGTTGTCAAACTTGTACAACCTGGTAGTATCATCAACAATTCCAGTTGTAAGAATATGTTGAGGATCTTTTAGATCCTTGATTACAACTTGGTGAGGTGAAAACTCTACGGTTTTACCTTCACTTAAATGAGTGATTTGATATACTGATAGAAGGTTGCAGAAAATACTTGAAACACATAATACATCATTAAAATTACCATTATCTACCTAAACTATTCTAGATGCTACAACACTTAGAGATCTATCATCACCAACAAATATTTTATTGGTGTTACATTCATTTAGAGAATAAAAAATGGATTTATCCTTATTCATATGATAAGATGCTCCATAATCAATAAGCCACTCATTAGAAGAAGAAGTAGAAGTTTATTTGGAGGAGAAACCAAAAGCAGAAAGTGCATGTCCATGAGAATAAGAAGTAGTAGAATCTATATTGATGTTGTGATTCTTCATTGTTTCTTCTAAAGATTCCATGTTCTTAAAACATTTGGACTCATCATGACCATATTTCCCACAAAAATTGAAATGTTTTTTAGTCTTCTTATTTTTAGATGTTTCTCCTTTGTCACCATTAGGAGTGGAAGTTGGCTGAGTGGGTTTGGGGCCCTTGTTTTTCTTTTTGTTGTGGCGAGGATGTTGCTTCTTGGGATTCTTGGATTTATCTTTCTGCGAGGCTACTAAGGATTTTTTGGATGTACCTACAATGTTGATCACTCCAAGTTGCACAAGCTTATCTTTCTCTCGAATCATAGCATCACAAAAGGACTCAAGAGAGGGTTTTTGACAAACAATCCTTAGAGCTTCTCTGGTGGCATAAAAGGTAGATACAAAAAATATATATGCACTACCAAACTTAGCCAAGAATAACATATATGCATCTGCCTTCTGAAAAATATAGTTGGCATTCGATACACAAAAGTCTAAGTGTTTTGAACTTAGATAAATAATCTTCAATGCAAGGAAAAGAATTTGGACTTAAAGTCATTAACCGATTCTCCAACTAGTTAGCTCGAATAATATTGTGTTTATCAAACACAACTTCAATATTTTCCCAAGATTTACTGGGGGCATCAAGTCCTTGAAGGTGAAACCTTAAATCAGGAGATATGGACATTATGATTAGTCCACGGGATTTTTCATTCATATTAATCTATTTGAAATATTTGTCATCATCAGTGGGTTCTTCTTCTTTTCCCAAGGTAATCGGGTACAATCCTTTACTTCTTAATAAATCCTCCATATGAGATTTCCATTGGAAGTAGTTGGTGCTAGTAAGAAAAAAATCATTGGGAGATGCCATATTAAAATATGTATAAAAATATGAAACTAATGGTCTAGATGGAAAGATCTCAAAAAAATAGGTTGTTTCAAAAAAAGGCATTGAAAATAGACTTCGGATGTGAACATTATGCCCTTTTGAAAAAGTCATAAATGGTAACCAAAGAGCCATGTGGCAAGTAGAAGTTGGTCCATGTGGTGATACCCCTCCTAATAGACTCACTTTCACAAATAATTTTCTTATGAAGTGACCCACTTTTATAGAATAAAGCAACTTTTAACCAAGTGAGCTAGTGCAAAACATATTGTATTGTTTAGAAGGAGGATTGGTGTTGTTGTTGTTGATGATGGCCTTGGAGAGCGTGCTCATAAAAAATGTTTTTCACACAAGAAAATATTTTATATTCTCGACAACAACAAGGGTTAGATCTCGGTTAGCTTACCCGAAAAATGCAATTTTTCCCTCTATTTCTGATTTACCGAGATCGCACAAAGCACATGACAAAGAGAATACGTAGACAAGAAAACTCTTCCTAGTCCATTTCTAATTTTCTGAAATCACATACGGTGCAGTGAAAAGAGCATATGCAGATCGAAAAGAGTAGAAACCCAAAAACAAAAAACAAAAACCGAAATAAAAAAATCAAAATATTATCTCTGAAAAAATTTAAAAGGGTATATTCGAGCTTTATACCTCCAACTCTTACTGAAATTGTTGTATCTTGGGAAGCCAACAACCTTTTCAAGTGAAATGAAAAGAGTTATTAACTTAAACAAGCAGTTTAGACATAATGGAACAATCCTCTCATCCCAAAAAATGTACAGAAATGGAAGAAACCAGAGATGAGGCAACACAGCTTCACAATCTCGATCTACAATGGGAGCAGGTCTTCAAATGTGCTCTAATACCATGTTTGACAAAACAGGTATTCCAATTAAGGATAAACACCTTTAGTAACCACTCACACAACCATATCAAACATCAACACACTGGTGTTTTCACGTGGTACCCCTACAGGGAAACATCCACATCCCCAGCCAACGTGGCCACTTGGAGCAATTTATTAATGCAAAAGAAAAATTTACATAGAGTTTTAAAAGAGATTTTCTCACAATTGATCATCGGAAAATGATCCTTTGTGTGATTTAAATAGAAATCATGGACCAATCAAGTGTTAAGCCATGGATCAATGTATTCATTAAGATCGAGGAGAATATGAACCATCTAATCATTCTATGTCAAAAACATATTGTGAGCATCACATTTCCTAACTACAAATGCATATTGATGCATACTAAAGAAACACACTTTTACCGAACGACACATTAGACCAAGTTGATCTTAACTAACTCCTAAGTGTCTAAATATCCTAACACTCATGTTCTTGATCTGATCAACCTTTAGGTCTCAAATGAGGGGGCCCTGAATGACAAATAGGTCAATATCTTGGGCCGATGAACTCAAGAAATTTTGCATCATTTGGTGAACCAAGTGACGGTCTAATGGCATAATTATAGTTCTAAATCTGCCACTTGGAAGGATGTAAACTTGATGCATCATGAATTTCCTTATCATTTTTAATAACTTCAAGATGAATTTTCCCAAAAAGGGGGAGTACGTAATGCCTCTCTTTTGACTATACTTATTATTACCTGATATTATTATTATTATTTGATATTGTTTCGCATGTTTGAATGACATGATATTGCGGATGGACACATTTTCATTAGATTTGTGTTAAAAAAAATTGGCTGATATGCTTATTTATTTTTATATAATGTGACATACATTTATAAATCATAAACATGTCAAGAATTACATGATGTTATTGCATATTATAATTTGTTGCATATATTTATGAGTTGATCTAATGATGGATACCTATGATATGTGTGATCGAATTGATATATTTTTTGAAAATACTAATGAATTGTTAAGTGTTGTAGGGAAGAAATCTAGCTATATGGGCTCTAAGAGTGAGTTCAAATATCATATACAAGACGGGGTTAAGAGATTGATTATCTTAATACATATGTTACATAATTATGATTTATATTGGTTTTGGATAGTGTTATTTGATATGTGTCCCTAAATATTTGTAGGCACAAGGATTAATGTTTCTAATTAATCTTACATATGGGTAAATGTTGTATGAAGGATGTGTGACATGCGTACTATCATGAGAGGAAGAGTAGCCTTCCTATTCTTTCTTACTAGCAAGTCCCTCCATGTAACAGGTTGGAGAATTTGTGTGCTCACCCAAGTGGTTACACTTTTCCATGATGACAAGCCATGGATTTGGTCACTCATGAGGTTTATCTGAGGGTGAACAATAAGGACATGGAAACCTTATTCCTCAATGACCATGAGTCTCTCACCAATAGTAAATGGGATGGATTTAACAAGGCCTCACCTATGTTACGTCGATTCCCCCTCATTGTAAATGTGTACTTGAAAGGTGGGAGTGAACACTATCTTACCCTTGGTATAAGTTGAGAAGGATTGGAGTGATCATGCCCTTACCATTTATATAATCATTGGTTGATATCTACTACTTTGAGATAAATTATCCTTTATATGCATGAAATTTAGAAATGATGTTTATAAATGATAAAAGTGCATTCATGAAGTTATAGCTCTACACTCGTTTAAATAAGAGATAGACATGGGAAATAAAAAAAATTAGCATGAAAATAGAAAGGTAAAATAATTGTGTATGAGAAATATTTAGAATTAAGAGGGATGGTCACTTTCTGTTTAAAAGGTTTTTATTTAGTTAAAAATGGCAATATTATTTGCACAAACACACATGTAAGTTTTATAAGATAAGAGGGAAAGTGAATAAGAAAAAATAGGAAAAGTAGTTGGGAATTTCAATGAATAATATCCACAATAAATTAAAAATAGGAATTCTGCATGAAGAGGCATGCGACTAGGTGAATAATATGCATATTAGTTAAATAAAAATTAGGAATTATGCATGAGAATCTATGTGGAATTTGAACAAGCACTATAATACTAAGAGAGGAAAGGTATCCATGGAAAGACCTTATTCACCCTAATGATGGATGGATGTGATAATACTAAAAAAATCTTGGAGAATTGGTGAGAGTGTGGTTTGATTGGGAAAATTCATGATTAGGTTTTGGCTTTCATTGTGGTAAGGATTTCACATTCCTCAATGGAAGGGTTGCACAATCCATTTATAAAGAGGGTAAATCCATTTAACATTTGTTAATTGTATGCTTCTTTATACAACCTTTTCATCTTGGGAGTTATAGGGGAAGAAGAGTATCCTTAGGATACAATATGGTGGTCACCTAGTAATCTCATTTTAATTAAGAAAGAAACTTGGAGAATAATTTAGAGTAATCCTCGGGAGAAATATTGGAACAAAATTTATAAAGGAGGGACATGTATAATATAGACCAAAAGGTATTGCAATCAAGAATTCATGAAAAATAATAATCCCATATTTTATTACAAGTTTAGAAATCTCCATTTGAGTTTTTATTCTCTAAAATTCAAGAGATAAATATTTTCTCATGAAATGTTTGAGCCTCTAATTAGAATCACCTATCAAGCCTATATATCTATCAAAATCCTTGTAGAAAAACATATCCTTAACATCTACATGCATAATAGATTGCAAGAATTTCCATAGAATTTATCATATACAATAAAGGTGCACATGCTCTGTAGAAGGACCATCTATGTGTAGTGCACTAATAACTTATTTAAGGCATCCCATGTGCATTTCTTTTAGTGGTCTATACAATTGTTTTGTGTAAATTTTGTGGATCTTTTAAAAAGAAAATGTGGTTTTCTAGGTTTTTCTTTCAGTAAAGAATTGATTGATTGTATCATGTTTAGGTATGAGATAAATTTAGTATCAAGCACCTTCTTGACCTCTTGGGTTGATTGCATTCCTACATTTGCGATTGAGGAAAAACAAGGTTAGTTATAAACTAGAGGATCATTTACTAATGTATTTATCTAAACCCTCATTTGAAGAGTACATATGTTTGTTGTAGTGTTAGAAGAGTATATGTTTATGATATGTTTGTTTACGAGTGAAATCCTTTATAGTAGACCTTTTGGTTTATCGATTTGGGAATCTTACATGTTAATGAGAGGGAAGTAGATTCAACTTTAATGTAATATACCAAATATAAAAAGTATGCAAAACAGAAATAAAATGCTAGAAATGGAAGAATAACAACAATATAACCAGAACAATCACCACAATAACACTGAAATGATATATGAATAACAATAGAAATAACACTTTGATTCTGAGATCAATGTTCATAGGCCTCTTCAAGGGGGAAACCTCCAGTCGAGCATAGATCTATTACAATAATATCCAAGCTAGGGTTCTCATACCCTCAACTCCTATTTATACTAAATATGTATATCAAAAGAAGCATCTAGAGGAAGATCCTTCTAGAAGCGGAAGATTCTATTAGGTCTTCTTACATTCGACTTATTCTATTTTATTGAAAGGCCTTATTAATATTGACCTTTATTACATCCGAATATATTGTTCTACCTATGTGCAGGTTAGGACCCTAACATGTCCTCCCCCTTAGAAACAACCTTGTCCTCAAGGCTTGAGATGTGGAAATTGCTGCAGAATGGTAGTTGGTTCCCAAGTGGCATATGTTGGAGTTTTATCTTTCCACTAGACTAACACTTCCTTGATGGTTCTCTGACGCAAGAAATGCTCACGTTGGTCCAAAACTTCTTGTGGCTGTAGCCAAATGGAACCTTCTTCGGCTTACTCGGGAAGGTTGGTTTGAATTTGGCACTTAGTTCAAATCGCATTCTTTAAGCATGAAACATGAAAAATATGATGTAGCTTAGAATGATTGGGAAAAGCTAACTGATAGGCCACCTTTCCCACATGGTTGAGAACAGTATAAGGACCATAAAATTTGGGCACTAGCTTCTGACAATGCTCAGCCTTGAGGGAATTTTTCCTGTAAGGTTGCAGTTGAAGAAACCCCTAATCCTCTTCTGCAAATTGACGTTCAGAGCGACCTTGATCTGCTTGTTGCTTCATGCGATTTTATGCCATGACCAAATTCTCTTTGAGGGTATGGAGAATAGCCTCTTTAACTGTAAGTGTTTAGTCAACCGCTTGGACCTTCAAGACACCAAGTAAGTATGAGAGAACTGAAGGTGGATTTTGTCCATATACCGCTTCAAAAGGAGTCATGCATGTAGTTGTATGGTATGAAGTGTTGTACCACCATTTAGCTAGGGGTAACCATTGAGCCCACTCATTTTTCTTTTCTGAGGCAAAAAACCTCAAATATGTTTCCAAACACTTGTTGACAACTTTCATTTGACCATCAGTCTGGGATGATAAGATGTGCTGAGATGCAATTGGGTGCCTTGTAGCTTGAACAGTTCTTGCCAAAAATTGCTGGTGAAAGTTAGGTCGCGATCAAAAACAATAGAATGTGGCATGCCATGAAGCTTGAAGACTTGATCCATGAAAATTTGAGCCACCATGGATGTTGTAAATGGGTGTTGAAGAGAACATAAATGAGCATACTTGGAAAGGCGATCAACAACCACCATGATGACTGATTTATTTCCCGATTTGGGTAAGCCTGTAATAAAATCCATAGAGATATCCTTCCAAATAGCAGGTGGAATCGGAAGCGGTTGTATTGTGCCCGTAGATTTGACTGTTTTTTCCTTGTTGCATTGACACACATGACATTCAGCGACAAAATTACGAATGTCTTGTTTCATTACATCCTAGAAAAAAGAGCATTTGACCCTGTCATAGGTTTTGGTAAACCTAGAGTGCCCAACTGTGGGTATAGCATGAAGCTCAGAAAGTACTGTGGATTTAAGTTTTGATTGTTTACTTAAATACAAGTGGCCTTTGTATCGAAGCTCATCATGGAGCCAAGAGTACCCTGGGGAAGCTGGAGCATTGGACTGCAATTGTTGGATCAACTGTGAACTTTTGGGATCTTGGAGCCATTCCTGGCGAACAACTTGGGGCCAATCTAGTACAATGAAGGAAAGATAAAAAGGGATCCTTTATCTTCATATTTTCGGGAAAGTGCATCCGCAACCACATTGTATTTTCCTTTCTTGTAAATGATCTCATAATCATATCCAAAGAGCTTGGTCACCCACTTTTGTTGCTCCGGGGAGGAAATGCGTTGTTCCAGAAAATACTTGAGGCTTTGATGGTCTGTCTTAATTTGGAAGCGTTTCCCCAATAGATAAGGGCACCACAGATCAACGACATGAAGAATAGGCAACATTTCCTTTTCATAGATTGATTTTTCCAGATTTCTTTCAGACAATTTCTTCCTAGTAAAGGCCAAAGGCCAACCCTCTTGTATAAGGACAATGCCAATTCCTTTCCCTAAAGCATCACATTCCAAGACAAAGGTCTTTGTGAAATCAGGAAGGGCCAGGACTAGAGTGGTGCACATGGCCATCTTCAAGGTTTGAAAATCTTGAGCAGCTACTGGAGTCCAAGTGAAAGAGTTCTTTTTGAGGAGTGCAGTGAGAGGTGTTGCAATCTTTCAATAATTCTTAACAAACTTGCAATAATAACCTGTTAAGCCCAGAAATCCACGCAAGCTTTTGAGAGTCTTTCGGTGAGGCCAGTCTTTCATAGCTTCAATCTTTTTAGGATCCACCTTGACTTCGTCCTTGCCAACCAGATGACCCAAGTACTCAACTTCTGAGGTGCCAAAAGCACATTTAGATTATTTCAGGAAAAGTTGGTGCTGAGAGAGTAGATGGAGAACTCGATCCACATGGGCAAGATGTTTTTTCCAGGTTTTTCTATAGATGAGGATATCATCAAAGAAAACTAAGACAAAATGATGGAGAAAAGGACGAAAGGCATGATTCATGAGGCTTTGGAAGATGGAGGGGGCATTACACAAGCCAAAGGGCATGACCAAAAACTCATAGTGGCCCTCATGAGTTCTAAAGGCAGTCTTGGGAATGTCTTCCTCTTTCATACATATCTGGTGGTATCCAGAACAAAGATCAAGTTTAGTAAAGAACTGGGCACCACTCAATTCATCCAAGAGGTCATCAATGACAGGAATGGGAAATTTGTCTTTAATGGTAAGTTTGTTGAGGGCACAGAAGTCAGGACACACTCGCCAAGAACCTTCTTTCTTCGGGACCATGACCACAGGAGAAGAATAAGGACTCATACTAGGGCGGATAATGCCTACGTTAAGGAGTTCCTGGACCATTTTCTCAATTTCATTTTTTGGAGAAAAGGGATGGAAATATAGACGGATATTGGGAGGAAGGCTTCCTGGTACAAGGGGAATGGAATGATCATGAACACCACGGGAAGGAGGGGGTCCTTGGGGGTGGAAAATACCACTTGATGTTTAGAAAGGATGGATTGGAGGTCTTGCGGCACCGAGGGTGTCTCTGTTTCTTGTATGACATGGAGTTGGGCAATAACACCAGAATGACCTTTTTTGAGAATCTTTTCCATGCGATGGGATCTATTTATCTCAGGTGAACCGGTGGTGATGCCTTGGAACTTATATTGTTGGCCCTCTTGGTCGAATTGCATGGTTAATTCCCTAAAATCCATGAGAATGGGACCCAAAGTCCTTAGCCAATCTGCACCCAACACAATGTCACAACCGCCCATGTCGATAGCAAACATATGGGATTTTAGGTGGTAGTCACCAATTTGGAGATGCACATTTTCACAATGCCCTCCACATTTCATGGAGCCACCATTGGAAATCATGATTTGGAAATTATTGACGGCATGGATGTAGCAATGAGTTTCTTGGGAAATGTGGCGATGAATAAAATTATGGGTTCTTCCACTATCAACCAGAATGATGACCTTCCTATGCTTGATGTAACCGATTAGCTTGAGTGTTTGGGGAGCAGAGAAGCTAGTGAGAGCATTGAGGGAAATGACCGGTTCTACTTCGGGAGGGTCTAAGGAAGGGGTTATGTCAGTGGTTTCAGGTGACTCAGACACAAGGGGATTTTCAACATACTCTTCCGAAATATCCTCCAAGATGGCCATAAAAAGATTTTGTTCCTTACACTTGTGGCCCGGGAAGTATTTTTCATCACAATTATAACAAAGGCCTTTGAGTTGGAGTTCATCCATTTCATCCCTAGTCAATTTTTGGATCTTTAGTGGAGCGGAGGGAGTAGTGGTATTTACGGGTTTAGTGCGAGGGATAAAGGAGGGTTTCTGGTTTTGAGAAGATACAACTTGTTGTGCTTCTTTAGCTCTTTTAGTAGCCTCCACCCAAATTTGAGGCCAAGCCATGAGGACATGGGCCCAAATATCATCCTTGAGGCCACTGATAAAACACTCTCGAAAAAAGGCATCAGACATGCCCTCTGTCCGAAAATCCAGGTGCTCAAAAGTAGCTATAAAGTCTTCCACTGTTCCTGATTGTTTCAACTTTGTCAAACGACCCAAATGGTTGGTGTCAGTGTCAAAGCATTCATAAATCTCTGCCACAAATTGTGTCCAAGCAATATACCTTTGACAATAAGTTTTTCTCCATTGCCACCATTGCCAATGTTCTTGATCTAGATGGAGAACACCATACCATAGTTTGGTCAAGTCATTTGTAATGTCGTATAAAGAGAAATAATGTTCCATTTGGGTTACCCAACCAGTGGGATCTGAGCCATCAAATTTGGTCACATCCACCCGTGGAAGGCGTAGGTCACGTTGAAGGTGATGGTGTTGAAAGTTAGAGGAATGTTCAGCTTTAGTATCTGAAGGTGGGTCAGATAAAGGGTTATCTGTAGGGATATGCATCTTGGTGCAGAGCATCGAAACGACAGATTCAAGTTGGGTAGTCAGGTCTTGTTTGATTTCCTCCATTGAGGAATGCATGGTTGTATTGAAGGTGACAACATTGGCACTGAGTTGTTTCACTTCTTGTTGGGTCTTGGTGAAATTAGATTGCAAGGTATTGAAGCGAGCTTCCAGATCTTGGCTACGGGTATGGGCCATGATGATGAGGGAACCAAAATGGGGCGGGTGGGGTCAAAAATTTTGCTGAAAAATGATATGTATGAATGTGATAAGGGAGAAGAGATGAATCCAATAGAATAGGTCTCAAATAATGGTGCAAAAATTTTTAGACCTTTTTTTTGTTTCACCTGTGGAGTTTTACTCCGGTATGATAAAATTGTAGTGATGAAATGCCCAAATGCTTAACCAAGAATAAATTTGTAGTGATTTAGCAACCCGAACACAGTTGCGTGACAATAGATCTTGTTTGTTTTAATTTGTTTATGTTTTTGTCCCCAAGGGTTAGGTATTCAAGGGTTCTACAGACAAGGGTTTTCCCTGTGCTATACCTCTCTGATATACATGCAGGGTCCAACAGTAGTACTCGGCCCAATATCTTAGGGAACTAACTAAGGAGGCTAGACCGTACCCTTAGCCGTACTATCCGACTACCCAGGTACTAGAAAGTATCTTCCCGAGTGTTGTTCTCGATGGCACTATAGCAGTCAGGCGGTCGATTGGTTTATCTAAACAGGGCTTCAGGTAATCTAGGTCGATCCATACACAAGTGTTGTTTGATGCACTACCACTCGAAGGGGTACCAACATGGGTTACAAGGGTGGCCAACAGATGTGTGCTTAAGTACCACTTGTATTTCCTGGATGTATGAATCCCTCAACCGCAAGTTTATGCACGTAACGACAGATCTTTGTGGCTTAAAGACGTCGAAATACGTCTCTACCCTGAAAAAAAATTAACCCACAATTTCTGTCGAGGAAAGTACTCTGATACCACTTGTAATATACCAGATATAAAAAGTATGCAGAACAAAAATAAAATGCTAGAAATGGCAGAATAACATCAATATAACCAGAACAATCACCACAATAACATTGAAATGATATATGAATAACATCAGAAATAACACTTTGATTCTGAGAGCAATGTTCACGGGCCTCTTCGAGGAGGAAACCTCTAGTCGAGTAGAGCTCTATTACAATAATATCCAAGCTAGGGTTCTCATACCCTCAACTCCTATTTATACTAAATATGTATATTAAAAAAAGCATCTATAGGAACATCCTTTTACAAGCGAAAGCTTTTATTAGATCTTCTTACATTCAAATTATTCTATTTTATTGAAAGGCCTTATTAATATTGACCTTTATTACATCTGAATATGTTATTCTACCTATGTGCAGATTAAGACCCTAACATTTAATACATAATAATTGTGTGAATTCCATTGTAATGAAACTCACAACTATTATAAGTAAGATTTCAAAATATGAAAGAGAAGCAATATGAAAAATAAAATAGGAATTTTATGTTGTATAGTGAATCATCTTGCTTTCATACATGTTCTAATAGTATAGATACTAGCAAATGTTCTTGTATTGCATGAGTTTATCTTGTGAAAGGAAACACAAATTAGAATTAGAATTCTATATACATCCTTGGCATATAGTGACATCCAATAATCTGATTTTGACACAAAACGTGATCCAACAAATTGGAAGAAAATAGATTACAACATTAGTTTTGAAATTTGTTTTTGATTATATGAAGCTCACAACAAGCGTGACTATGTCCAATCTCAAGTTTTTATATGTTTTGCAAAGAAATTTTGATATTAGCGTAGTTATATAAGATATATACTAATAGAATTTTAAGAAATTCCATTACAAAGAAAAAAATAATGTTTTTTAAAATTAACTTTATTGAATTTTTTATAATCTTTGAACAATTGGGCCTGGCTAGGCCTTCTTTTTTATTATTATGCTTAAGAGTATGAATACAATTTTTTTTATATACAAAACCATAAGTGTTTTAGTCAAAGAAGAAATTTGAAAATGTATTTTGCCTGTAAGAAGAAATAGAATACAAATTGTAATCATGTCATTTGTTAGGAAAAATAGTACTTTGCAAAGTTGTATAGATCATGCAAGGTTTGGACTCTATAATAAGCGAAAGGATAATCACTTTCAAATATTGTAAAAATAAGTTTGAGAATAACATTTGATTTTATTATGAAATTATGTTATGAATTTGTAAGAAAAAGAATGAAATAAGAATATATTTTGCATTTCACACGGGTAAAGAAATTGATATTAGAAACAAACCTTTAGCTATGTCTCATTAAAAAAAAAAATGTAAACCCTGACTTGGAACTTTTCAAGCTTGATGCCTCTCAATGTTGTATTCTTACTTAATTAATTCTATTAATAATTCTTAAAATTAATATATTTATCTATAATAAAAAAATATAAATTTTATATATTAATCTACTCATTTAGCATAGTGCTAAGAGGGGCACTACCGAAGTATCCTCCTCCATGGTGTTCGTAGAAACTGTCAATGCCTCCATGTGGAAGGGTATAAAGTAGGTAGGGTTTTTATTTGTGGTGTTTCCAATACAAAGTAGAAAGTAAGAAATTGCATTACATAAAATAAAAGTTCATTACACAAAATAAAGTATTATGTTGGTTCATGAATAAAGTATTATGTTGTGACTTGACACAAAATAAAGTTGATGAAGATATATAACTGAAAGACCTTTAAATTGCATTAAATGTTATTGAATAAATTAAAAGATATGAAAATATTATTTTATAAGGAAATTGGTAGTAGTCCACACCAAACACCTTACAGTACTAATGCTTTGAGAGAAAGGCACCCAGGAACTACAAAATCTTCATACTTTAAATGAAAATTGGGAGGTGGTGGATGGGGAGTTGATGCTCCTCCATCATTGTTGTAACCGCCTAGAAATGAGGATACCCAAGAAACTGATAAGTATGACAAGCAACCAACGAAAACCATCATGGGTGACTATTTCTTAGGTAGTATTTATGTGCACGATGTTTTCAATGTTCTTCAAGTCCGCAAGGTTAATGAGGTGAGGTGGGGATGTTAGACATTGTCAATTATTGATGAAGCGACATCTTGGAACATCTAAGGCCTCAATGACCCCAACGACAAAACATTGTTTTCCAAATATTGACTTAGTTGGGTGAGACATATATCCTTTGTTTTCACGAATTCAAAATCATGGGTTTCATGCTTCATACTACCTTCTTATTCATTTGATCAAGGAATAAGGTTTTTTATTTAGTGAACTAAAAAATAAAATGGGGTTTCTCTTTACCTATCTCCCCACAAGTTGCTAATAATATTGTGGGATGGGGTACAAATCCCAATTAAAGACTTGTGTGGATTCTTCTTTACTTGGATGGTTGGTCTCTCAGCTTGGATAATATATATGCTTCAAATTATGTAGGAGAGTGTGTGTCATTTTGGTTTTGGATGGTTTATGACCTCCTTGATGTCTCGTTGCTAATTCATAGTGTTTGAACATGGTGAGGATAAAGAGGTGGCACTCATTGTGTGCCTACTAGTGGGGGGAAAGGAAATTTGGCTAATTTTGAAATTCTAGCATGGGATTTTTAATGCCAACCAAAATTAGTGAAAGGATTCCTAAAATGTATGGTTCACCTAGAACAATTTTTGAAACAATGATGAGTGGATTTACCAAATAATGGATAGCATTATCCTCTCTGATTAGAAATATTTTTTGTCTGACTCAACCATGGGACATGTAGTTCGTGTAGAAGGAATTGCCACTATATCTCACCATCAATCCATTTGGTTTTCTATATCTAGGGCACTGTAAGGGTGCATATAGCATGGACACACTTCATTTTGAATGTTTCACTTATTAAAATATCAAGTTGCTTGGCATGCATTAATATGGTGTGGAACCTTATCCCTCAACTATGTAGTGACTCTAGTTGGTATCCTTGGTAAGAGAATGGCATTTCCAGAAACATGTCCTTTTTGTGAGGGTATGAACGAAAAATTACCAAAATTTGTCAAGACTACAATAATGTTGTGTGCAAGAAGATGGAGGGGCTCATGGAAACCCTCCAATGGGCCCTTTATGATGAGGATAAGAAAGATTAGGCAACAAAACTCTTCCATATACTAAGGGTGGAAGGTGTTCATTTAGCAAGAGGCACTTAGTTACATGCTTGGTTGTAATGGATTAAATTGGGGATAACCACTAAATTTTTATTCAAACCCCTATCCACCAAGGAGGCTAGGAAATCCATTTTCCCCCTCAAAATGACCCTTGGTTGTATGACCAATCAAAAATATATTGAAAATGAATTTGTGGATCACTACTGGATGGTGTTCTAATATTAGGGCCCTTAACTGGATAGGAAAGAGGCTACCCAAAATGGCATGGATGTTGTGCCATTTAAGTTATTAGAAGAGAAAAGGAAAGCATATAACCTAGCACTATATTTGGATGAATTATCCATGGCTCTTCATGAAATAGTGGATGATAAATCCCTAGGTATAGATGGGTTCTCTTGTGAGTTTTACAAAGCTACTTAATATTTTTTAGAACCTGAGTTACTCAATGTGTACAAGGATACTTCACACATCTAATTCTCTCTTGGTGAGTGAATTAACAAAAGGATTATCATATTCATCTCAAAGTCTAAGGATCCTAAGCGCATTACAAGATAATGACCCATAAATCTACTTAGCACCTCATATGAGATCCTAGCTAGATCCCTAGTTTTATGGATTAATCATATTCTTCGTAATGTCATTTTTCCTAAAACAAATTGAGTTGACTTTTGGGTGATACATCTTGGATAATATTGTTGTTGTTTATGAGGATATGGAATGGGCCTAGACACTTGGCCTAGAAGTATTATTCATCAAGATTGGATTTGGAATTTTTTATGATAGAGTTAAGTGGAAATTCAGTATGGATATACTCAAGGCCTAGGATTTGGTCCCTCTTTCATCTATAGTGTTGAAATACTCTTTTTGAACGTCTTAGCACGACTCTCTATTAATCATTTCAGTTCTAGTAAAATCCATATTTTGCATTCCATTCGCCAAGGCTTCCTACTATATTCGAGCCTTTATGTCATGGTAGTTGAAGCCTTAGTCTATCTTCTTAAATATAGAGTCAATCTAGTGCACATTCAAGGTATTTTCCCCCTTTATCCTTAGTTTGACTAGCATGTCAATTGTCATGTTGTAAATGATTGATTCTTAACTATCTTTAAGGACCAATAACCCAAGCACCATACTATGGATTTCATGGATAATATCTAATTAGTTAACACTCATTGTTATAGGTAAATTCAAAGGCCAGTTATTGAATAGCTTGAAACCATTAATTGGTCTTGGATTCAACTAGGATAGGTTTTCAAATTCATGAGCATCTGGTTTTTCTTCTAGACCTCTCCCTAGAAGCATAGCGATGTGGTTGTTCAAAGGATCGGAAAACAAAGTGAAAAATAAGTTACCAAACTATTGGAATTGGATACTAAGTTTCATATTTGTACCAAAGTATTAGTGCCCACCCATGTGTACTACTCTTCTTATTATTTGTTTACCAAGGAAACACATGAGTGGTTATTAACATCCCTCAACAATTTTATATGGTTCAAACCTAATGAGTGGTGTGGCTTACATAGAGCTAGTTGGGAACTTTGTTGTACCCCTAAATAGTTTGAAGGTTTTGGGATCATTAAAACGATAACCAAATTGCAAGTGTAATTTACCAAGTGAGTGGTCTGGTAGGTTGAATGTAAAGAGGCCTAGAAAGTCTTCCTTAGACACTATATTAAACAAGGATGATCTTCTTAGGAAAAAAGAATGGCTAGTAATTTATTTTCAAATATCCTACTAACCCATTAAAATGTATTTGGAAATATTGGGAGACACTCCAACCCTTCATTGCTTATAAAACACCATATCTTATCCTTGAGGATGAGAATAATTACCTTTGGTGGTCATCAACGTTGATCCTTTTAAGGGAAAACCTTTGGTTGAATCTTCCTAGTTCTCATGATTGAATCTCTTCTGTTGAGGAATTCAATCTTCCAATGACCTCTTTGACAACTCTACTAGGTCTTGGCTTCTATGGCCCAAACTTAAGAAGAAGTATGCACTAGGTGATGTTGATAGGATTATTATTGATCTGAATTGGATCCTCACCAAACTCTCTTTGTAAACTTTGTAAGAAGCATTTGTTTTTCTTGGAAAAGTTGAGGAAATGTCCAAAATTCACTTGGAAATTGAAATGAACCATTTTTTATGGTTGGCCTTCCAAGGAAGCCCATTAAAAATGAAGGCTATGAAGAAGATGGGAATTCAATAAAGAGGAGAGATGAGGAGGAAACGAAGAAGGTCAATAGAAAATATGATATCTCAAAGAAGTAGACTACTTGATGATCAGAGAAGAACGTTGAGTATGTCCCATGAGTGAATATTGTAGTTGAGCCATGACTATCTAAAAATTTCCTATCAATGATTAATCAAGTGTTTTGTTTGCACATTGAAAGAATACCATAGAGTCCTACCTCATTTTGGAATTAATAGAGTTGTAGAATGTTGTGTGAAATTGGGATTGCAAGAAACTAAACAATGAACCAAATCATAAACAAAGTAGACTTGCTTTCCATTGGTTGGAATTCAATTGGCCCATATTTTGTTTGTTTGATTTTTAAATTAAGAATTGTAAGTAGTTAACAAACAACAATTGAAGAGGCATGATATCAACCTATTTTAATTGTAGAGACCTCATTTAATTTAATTATGCGGAGTGTCTGTGTTGGTGAAATGGACAATCCATAGGCCTACCATTTATGAATCATATGGTATCAAAGCAATTTCAGCAAGGACCTTGAAGCAACAACCATGGGAAAATCCTTAAATAAGGATAAGTTAGAAGAGTTGAGAGACTTCAACAAGAAAATCCAAGAGGAAATTCAATATTGGAGGAAGAAAATGGATAAGCTAGAAAAATAACTTTTCGAACGCTAGGACTCCTTCACCACCATGAGGGAAAATGTAACCTACCCGCCCTTTAGGTTCTCTTAAAGGGGTGGGGTATCAAAAAATTTTCTTTCCTTATTCATCTCAAAGCCTCTTTTCAAGGACACCATTGTTTTCTGCTTGACAAGAGCTTTCCAAATATTGTAACCATATTCAAATACAAGCTTTGGATCAAAACTTATGGCCTCCAAAAGTATCGGACCTTATTGCCTAAACCCTCTCATGTCCATGCGACAGCCACGTGGCATCCACATGGATTCAAATGGCGCATACATGGTTGTTGATGTGGCTAATGACATGGCACTCACGTGGTAATTCATACACCGCGACCCTCGGCCCCTCCATGCTCAACACCACCTAACTTACCCTCTATTGATACCAAACATGTCAATATCAACCTACTAGGTAACATCCTATTCCAACCCACCTGGCTTACACTCCACCGATATCCGACATGTCGATATCGGGCTATCTGGTACTGACCTATTCCAACCCACCTGACTGACACTCCATCGATACACGACATGTTGATATCAAGCTACTGGGTATCGACCCATTCCAAAACCACCTGACTTACATTCCTGATAGGATATATGTCGGTTGTCTAGCTGACATCCTGAACATGTGGCCCAAATTGGGACCCACCACCTAGCTTGACATGTGGCACATGCGGATTGGAACCCTTCACACCTAACAATCTTATTAGCTTAATTAATCATTACATCAATATCTCACGCCTTAAAATTTTATTTCTTTAATCCAAATTAATGTTAATTAATCCTCATTAATTTAATATCCCCATAATGACATTTTTACTTAGTCTAATTTACTGTCTCATTAAATATCGAAAATTTACTTTACCCCAAGTGTATTAATTGTAAAACCTACCTTCACACTGAGATTTAGTTACACCATTAATTATGTTGGTCTTGCACATACCTTTTATCTCACACACCCTTATCTCTCAATCTCCCTTATGAAATATTCTGGTGGAAGGGGAGTTTAATATTATTATTTATTATATATTGGCCCTGGACATAAGTCCCATCACTCGCACCTTGAGATGTCCACCTCCCATTCACGTAATGGGAAGTTTTAATATTATTAATTTAAAATGATAATATGTTGGCCATATCAGGCCCCAAATGGGGTTTTAATATTAATATAATAACAATATATTATGCTATACCGGCCATGTCGTCCCCTGGGTAAACCACACTCATGCTCACCTTCAAATATCAATACTCGTGTCTGATGTCTCGATGGGTTTAATAATATTGCAATATTAAGGGAAATAAAAAGAATATACGAGACTTTGAAAAATAATTAACAAATAAATATTCTCAAAGAAGATTTCTCCATGGTTATAGATTTATGTTTATTTTATTAATTGGCCCTAGGGATTTCACTTAGCATTTGCACCTTGCAATATCAACTTCCTGGTGCACAATAGCTCTGATTGGAGTTTATTAATAATATATTTCATAATGTTGAGGAAAAAGGAAAATAATTCCAGGCATTTTAAATTAAATAAAACAAAAATACATTAATAGTGGTTTCTTCCCCAAAGATTACAACGACCTCTTTGCAGTGTGAAATTCTTACGACTAGTAAACTTAAGCAAAATTTATTTCCTTGTCTAGAAAAAGGAAAAATTCTTTCACCATGCATATTTTTCTTAATAAACCTTATATATATATTCATTTGAATTTCTTTCTAAGAAAATAAATTCTCTTGAAGGTAAAACCTTCCATAATAAAAGTTTTGTTTTTACCAAAAACTTATTTTCCATCTATCTTCAAGCAAATATTTACTATTATTTAGGAAAGAACTACTATTTTAAATTTTTACCTTTGGACATGGTTTTACTGAGTAAATCCAGGTAATAATTTCATTCTTACCATGTTTTAATAAGACATAAATTAAATACAAAAATAAATATTCCTAATTTCATTTCATTTACATATTCCTCATGTTAAAATACCTTATCCTCTCAAATAAATAGCCTAAGCTTATGCGACCAAGGTTATGGTTAATATTTTATTATACGTTCATAACTTCAAATGTTATGTGAAGAATTTGACAACTTAATCTTCACTACTAATCCATGAGTTATATTCACACAAATGAGTTGCAACTGCCCAATTAGCACTCTGTTTTTACTCATAGTTGCAAGTAATTTCTTGCAGTAGTCTATAAAATCATAAAAATTCATAGGAAATCAATTGAATATATCTTACACAACTCTCTTTGGATCTTACAGTCAACTAGGCACATAGAGCAACAAATCTTACTACTTGGATAGATCATCAAATTTTTCATATAACCAAAACATAGATTTCGTAGCATCATGAAACTTATCACAATATGAACTCAATATTGAAGTACATATATGAGAATTTAAGATAAATTGGAAACTATTGATGGGTGAGCATCTTTCCACCCAACCATAGGCACTATTGTCTTTTCTATAATTGTGGTGAAACCTGCATAGAGAATCTAGCTAACAATAATTCATACAAAGATTGCAAATTGAGAGAAGGGGAGAAGAGATGAGAGAAAATAATCAATAGAATTGTATTCATTGTATGAGTAAAAATGGTAAAATACACATGATATACTCTACATGGCTAAGTGAATCGCCATAGTAGTGATCTAGAGAGATCTAGACACTCACTGAAAAAATTGAAGTAATATGCCACCTAGTCCTGGTTAATTTATCCATGAAATCATTAGTTAATTGATTCACACTTGTGGAAGTGAGAGAAACACATGCAACTGCCAGTGATTAAACCGAGGTTTCCATGCATGAGTGACTTCCACTAGTCTAACTGAGTGTAATTAAGTGTAACTAGCTCTCAACTGAAGAGGAACACCCTATTTTGTACGGGAATATTCTCTAGAGAGAATATTATCATCTAAGGAAGCGTTCTCAATATTGGACTATCAAACTTAGGAAAAGTGATCAGGGAATCAAATTTTGCTCAAAAAATCAAAGTTCTCAGAATCGCTTCAAACCGGACAAGAGCGTAGGCCTCATCGTTGCGAACCCAAGGCAACTTGTTTCGTCTCAAACGGATGTCGGGAGCGAGATATATTGCAATCCGTTCGTCAAGTCAAACATGTAAAAAAATTTATGCTGATTGTACAGTCCGTACAGGCTGACGTGGCAGGGCCGTACAGACCATACGATGATGTGGCATCTGATGACATGGTAGAATCTGGTTGGTTGTTGAAGGCGAATGATGTGTCGACACATGGCAGTTTTCTGGTCAATGATTGGGTGCCACGTGGCCCAATCGTGGGCTGCCACGTGGCACCCCAGCATTGGTTGATTGGTTGATATGTTAAAATGTATTGGAGTCCGTGGAGTTCGACCCCCGGACCTCCCCACAGGCGTAAAGCTCTAACAAAGACCGCTGACCAATACGCCCACACTATGTGACTTAACATATAATTGTTTGCATTGTTTTTAAAATCATATGATTGTACATATGGGCGGGGGTCGAGCCGGGGCTTAGCCCCGACCCATGGTCGTATAGTCGTTTCATATGGCCACTGTATATATATGCACGCGGTTGCTATGTAACACACGGGTTTTGAAAGTGGTTTGAACGGTTAACACTTTGGCACATGGTTATATGCCGACATTTCATATGACCCTAGTTAAGTGCGCGGGAAGTTAGAATGGTTCAACCGTTTAGCCCTTTTTACCAATGCGCGCGGTCACATGATTCGCATACGCCCAGGTGCTAGACGGTTAGGGGCTGGCGCGCCCTTAACCTTCCTACGATTTGCATCGTTGGAGCAGTTGCACCCGGTGCTGGTTTTTCACGCTTTATATTGCGTGTGTGCCAGGTTCATTGGAAAAGGGTGCGTTTTGTAGATGCAGAGACAACAAGCTTGAAGGGGGAGACTTCCAGGAGGCCTAACTTCTTCGTTTTTCGACCGATTGAGGTGCCGAAAGAGCCCAGACAGGGGTTTTTGGATGCTCTGAAGCCATTGGAGCAGTCGGTTTGTCA
>ML820277.1:32399-50172 GCA_009831015.1 Picea engelmannii
ATTATCGACAAGATTGGTAACAATGCTTTTCGTTTAGATTTGCCTCCTTATATGCAGATGTATGCAGTTGTTAATGTTGAGAATTTGAAGTTGTATGAACCTCCTTTGATTGATGATCAAGGAGAGCATGTTCAGATTCCTTCTATAGATGATTTTTTTCTAGAGTATCTAACAGAACTGCAGGAAGACACCATCCTTGACAGGAGAATGCGAACTTCAAAACGAGAAAATGTGGAGTATTTGCGAGTTGGTCTTAAAGGGACGAATCCAAGAAAATCCAAGTGGATTGAGGTTGGAAGGGTGAGGGAACTTTACCCTCATATTCACATAGACTGAAAATAGTCTTTTGGAGGTCCAAAAGCTTCCCAATGGGGAGGTGTGATCAGGGGATCAAATTTTTCTCAAAAATTCAAAGTGCTCGAAATCACTTCAAACCGGACGAGAGCATAGGCCTCGTCGTTGCGAACCCAACGCAACTTGTTTCGTCTCAAACGGACGTCGAGAGTGAGAGATATTGCAATTTGTTCGTCAAGTCAAACAGGTAAAAATTTTGATGCTGACTGTACAGTCCATACATGCTGACGTGGCAGGGCCGTACAGACCGTATGATGACATGGAAGAATCTGGTTGGTTGTTGAAGGTGAATGATGTGTTGACACGTGGCAGTTTTATGGTCAATGATTGGGTGCCACATGGCCCAATCGTGGGCTGCCATGTGGCACCCCGGCATTGGTTGATTGGTTGATATGTTAAAATGTATTGGAGTCTATGGGGTTCGACCCCCGGACCTCCCCACAGGCGTAAATCTCTAACAAAGACCGCCAACCAATACGCCCACACTATGTGACTTAACATATAATTGTTTGCATTGTTTTTAAAATCATATGATTGTACATATGGGCGGGGGTCGGGCCGGGGCTTAGCCCCGGCCCATGGTCGTATAGTCGTTTCATATGGCCATTGTATATATATGCGTGCGATTGCTATGTAACACGCGGGTTTTGAAAGTGGTTTGAATGGTTAACACTTTGGCACATGGTTATATGTCGACATTTCATATGACCCTAGTTAAGTGCACGGGAAGTTAGAACGGTTCAATCGTTTAGCCCTTTTTACCAATGCGCGCGGTCACATGATTCTCATACGCCCAGGTGTTAGGCAGTTAGGGGCTAGTGCGCCCTTAACCATCCTACGGTTTGTACCATTGGCGCGGTTGCACCCGGTGTTGGGTTTTCATGCTTTATATTGTGTGAGTGCCAAGTTCATTGGAAAAGGGTGTGTTTTGTAGATGCAGAGACAACAAGCTTGAAGGGGGAGACTTCTAGGAGGCCTAACTTCTTCATTTTTCGACCGATTGAGGTGCCGAAAGAGCCCAGACAGGGGTTTTTGGATGCTCTGAATCCATTGGAGCAGTCGGTTTGTCTGTTTGAGCATTGAAAGACATGTTTTTGAGCACTTTTGAGCAATTAATAATAATGACCCATTGGAAGCTGGACCAGGAGATGTAGCCCAAGAGAGGGGTGAACTTCTTTATCAATTGCTATGTTTATGTGCTTATGTTCATTTATTATGCTGCTGTCTATGTGTATTTTGCATGAGTAATCCCTTAATATATGTGTTGCAAACTGATCCATTTTCTTTAAACACATAACATTTACATTGCAATAATTTCAAGTATTTCAAGTCTTCTTCATTTTTTAGATAAAAAAGAAATACTAGTTGAGTGTGTAATATCTCCAACACCCCCCCTAAACACTACTAGGGTGTACATGATGAATGGGTCATGACAACTAAATACATTTTAGGTACCCATTGTACAATGCATCTAAGAATGAAACACTAAATAAATAGAGGAAAGAGGGAAAAACCCCCTCAAAGTATAATGAAAAAATTGAAAAAGGAAAAAAAGCAGTTTCTAAGCGATTGTGTCCTTCACTCCAAGATGATTGCACTGGAAGTGGAACTTTTTCTCAGTAAATGTCTTGGTGAATATTTATGCAGTCTATTTAGCGAATGGATAGTACTGCAAATCGATGATCCTGTCATCTACTAGCTCTCTGATGTAATGCATATGGATCTCGATGTGTTTGGTTTGTTGTCATTGCACTAAGTATCTACAAAACTTGAGAGTACTTTTATTGTCACACCAAATGACAGTCAGAAAATGAAACTGGATGTCAAGCCCAGTGAGGAAGTTTGGAAGCCAAAGTTCCTGAATAGAGATAGAGCAATAGCTGACCACTCCTTCATACTCAACCTCCGTTGAAGATAGAGAAATAACTGACTACTTTTTTCTCAATAAGCAAATGGGACTGAAACCCAAACTATGCACGCACCCAGATGTGGACTTGTGATCTATGATATTGCCAACCCAATCAGAATCGGTGAATCCCATGAGATCTAATGCACAACTTGTTCAATAATGGATCCCATAATCTGTGGTGACCTAAAAATATCTAAGGATGTGCTTGGAATCCTTCTAGTGTAGCTCATGCGGCCCTTGCATGTACCTGGAAATTTCCCCTATTACATATGATAGATCCATACATGTGTGGGTTAGATAGAGAAGGATCCCCACAAGATATCGATACAAGGTGTTTTCCACCACTGGTGTATCCCCTTCATCCTTAATATGTACCCCAAATATAAAGGGTGTGGCTACCAACTTGCAGTTGTTCATGTGGAATATAACCAAGATATCCCAAGCATACTTATTCTGAGATAGCTTGATTCCTGAAGAATCTTGACTAATCTTGAGACCAGGGAAATATTTCACTCGATCCATTTCCATCATAGAGAACCTATCATGCAGAATGTCTTTGACCGCAACAATTGTTGAGTCCAAAATTCCTATGATAAGGAGTTCATCAACATAGATAACTAAGATCAACAAGGAGTTTGAGGTTCTCAACATGTAGACGTTTGGATCTGATTTGCATCTGAAAAAATGTTGAGAAAGCAAGTAGGCATCCATATTCATATGCCATGCTCTAGGTGCCTTCTTGAGGCCATAGACGGACTTCTTCAGTCAACATACTAAGGATGAGTTATGAATGAACCCCTATAGCTTCTCCATGTAAATATCCTCTTAGAGATACACATGAATAAAATCATTCTTTGTGTCCATTTGGTGAACTTCCCACCCCTGGCTACCACAATGGAAAGATCCAATCAGATGGATTCCATATTTGCTACAGGAGAAAAGGTGTCATCATAGTCTATCATGTGGATCTGCTGAAATCCTTTGGAAACAAGGATTTCCTTATACCTTCTCATGTTTCCATTTTTTTCCTTCTTGGTCCTATAGACCCATCTGTATCTAACAAGATTCCTATGTAAAAGAAGAGAAAATAGATTCCAAGTCTGGTTCTCGAGGAGAGAGTTATACTCCTCCCGCATTGTTGTTTCCTAGAAGGGATTCCCTACAACCTCTACATAGTTCTATAGGTATGAATCTAGAACCATATATCACTGCATGGGAATCAATAGTTATAGATATGAGTGCATGAGGAGGATCCTCAAACTATGACCTCATTCTTCTCTAATATGTTGGATCCCCCATAAGATCGCTTGCTACCTATAGGGTGGTTTGTGCCCACTTGGGCATATGTGGTGGCTCAACATCTACATGCTCATCATCAACATGCTCATCATCTTCCAATAAATTTGAAGATCATATATGAACCATTATTTGAGTGAGTGGATTCATCATCACTAATGTTTGGTGCAGGCAGTCGTACAAAAGTATTTGCATGTGGCTCTGATGGTACATGCAATGGATTTTCCTCAAACTGAACATTGTGTTTAATGACAATCATGTTAGAAGAGGGATCAAGAAACTTGTATCACTTCACACCATCTAGATATCCCATGAATATGCATGTGGTACTCTATGGATCTAATGGTTTCCTCTTTTCAAAGGGTATGTGGGCCCATGCACGTGATCCAAATATTTGAAAGTGGGTGACTTATGGTTTTCTGCCACTCCATGACTCAAAGGGAGTCTGGTCCTTGAAATATATGTGAGGAGATGTATTCTAAATGTGGTTGGCATATTTAAGTTCCTCAGCCAAAATCTTGGATGGTAGAGATATTGTATACAACATGCAAGTGGTCATCTCCTTGAGGGATTTGTTCTTCCTCTTGGCTACTCTGTTATGTTGTAGAGTGTAAGGTATTATGTGTTGCAACTATATACATGCCTCTGAAAAACTATGTTGGAAATATCGGTTCACATATTCCCCCCCATTGTCTATGCAAATGATTTTTACCTTTCTCCCGAACTGAGTCTCTACATGTTCTTTGAAGTCTTTGAGAATATAAAAAACCTCGAACTTCTTCCTTAGAAAATACACCCAAGTGTATCGTGAGAATTTATCAATAAATGTAAGAAGATGCCTTTCTTTGTTGATGTATAAATGACAAAAGGGTCCCATCATATCATTGTGGATGAGCTCCAAAGGAAAGGAGGCCCTCCAGTCTTTCCCTTTCTTAAACTTTTCTTCATGATGTTTTCCAAGAACGCATCCTTGACAAACTCCTTTGGAAAAATGTATGTTGGGAAAGACGATGACCATTTACTATTTGCATAGTTGTTGCATGTATTTGAAGTTTAGATGGTTGAATCTCTCATGCCATAATCTAATAGTATCATCAACATGCGTCAGTAGCAAATAAGAATCAGATTTTGCAATGAACTTACTAAAAGTATACAAACGAGATTGATGGTTTACCTCACCAACAACAATCATGGAGTTATCATGCATATTGGATATGGTTACGGAATCGGGTGTGAATTTAACACTTTTTCCTGTACCAAAATGAGTTATCTGATAAATGGAGAATAGATTCACAAAGAGTTTTGGAACATGTAAGACGTTCTCAAAACTTCTGTGTGGGATTTATACTCTCCCTTGGCCAATGACCTCAACCGGGGTATCATCTCCCATGAGGATGGGAGGACCTGTGCATGAAGAAATAGAAGATTAAAAGTTCTTTGTTGCTACCACATGGTGGGATGAACCTAAATCTAATATACATGCATCAAGAGAACAATCAATGGAAATCAATGCATGAGAGTTACCTCGTTTGGCTTGATCTTCCGAATTATTTTTAGCAGTTTTAGGAATGTGATCTCCAAGGTTGTTCTTCTGAAGAATTTGCACCATCTGATCAATATGCTTCTTCATGCATGTGGACTCAAGATTATAATCATGGTTTCATTAACCACATTTTTTCTTACCTTTATTTAATTTTCCACCTTTGGAGCTTGAGGAATTTTCGAAGGGTTTGGAGTACCCTTCCTTCTTTGGCTTTGCATGTTCCTTTCCCTTGCCTTTTTTCTTGGAATTTGAATTGGAAGTGTTGTTTCTTTCATGCACAACGAGTGCATGTGCATTGGGTCCCTTGATTATCCCCATTTTGATGATCTTATCTTGCTCATGTGTGAGGGATTCAATAAATTGATCCAATGTCGGCATTTTCTAGGCCACTCCTAAAGCGAATATGTTTGTATGAAACGATGAGATGAAAACAACATAATCCAGACCAATTTTTTCTAATATAGAAAGGATTAACTGATTGTGTTGAGTGGATTTGTCTATTCCACATCCCTTTAGATGAAGGAGGAGGGACTTAAACTTCGTAAATAAGTCTTGGATGTTGTTAAAAAAATTTGGATCTAATGAATTTAACTCGACCTCGAGCATATGGCCTCTCATTTCATCCTATTTTCCAAAGAGAGCCTCCAACTTTTTCCAAATCTCATCCGGTGTGGTACAATATCCAATGTGAAACAAAAGCTCGAGGGACATAGACATTGAGAGGAGGCCATAAGCCTCCTCCATGCAGTTGAGATACTTGTTCTTCTCGATAGTAAAGGTTGGCTCAACCTCTATAACCATGGTAATCTGGTACAAGCCTCTGCATCTCAGTTGATGCATAATTTTTAGCTTCCACTCGAAGTATTTATGAGGTGTGAGAAGTATTTTTCGGTGAATAATCCATAATTTTTTACTACATCTCCCTTCTGTACCTACAAATAAGATACCTATGCGACTTTCTCCTAGCAACATGTGGGATATGATACCATGTATAATTATGGTGAAACCTACACAAAGAATATAGATAACATCAATTCATACAAAGCTTGCAAATTTAGAGGAGAGAAGAGATGAGAGAAAATAATTAATAGAATTGTATTGATTGTATGAGTAAAAATGGTAAAATACACATGATATACTCTACATGGCTAAGTGAAGTCACCATAGTAGTGATATAGAGATATCAAGACGCTCATTGATGGAAACTGAAGTAATCTGCCACGTATTCCTAGTTAATTGATCCATGCAATGATCAGTTAATTGAATCACATGTGTGGAAGTGAGAGAAACGCATGCAATTGTTGGTGATAAAACTGAGGTTGCCATGCATGAGTGACTTCCAATAGTCTAACTAAGTCTAACTAAGTGAAACTGAATCTGAACTGAAGAGAAGTGCCCTATTTTGTAGGGGATTATTCATTAGAGATAATATTCTCATCTAAGGAAGTGTTCTCAACATACTATCAACCTTAGGAAAATAAATACTAGGTGAGTGTGTAATACGAAAGATCGAGGAAATAGATAGGATAAGGGATCGAGGCATAGTTGAATCATCTTACCTGTGTTTTCCTGGCTTCCAAGCTTAAAGAATCTAATGATCTTCCATCGATGAATGGCTATACAACGGGGTCTCCAACATATTTTGTCTATCCTTGTAGTTGGACACCCCCTAGCCAGAAGATGATTCCATAAAGGAAATCCTCACTCATTAACAAAGGAAAAAAGATGAAGGCCACTCTCCTTCACTAACATAAATTTGCAAGATATAACTCTAATGTTTCCAATAAAGGGTGGATTCTCTTGACTCAAAGAGTCACAACAATTATCTTGCATAGCTAAATGCCCAAAATTCACAGCCCCATTTATTCGGTTGGTTTAGAGAATGTATTTACTATTTTATTACCTAGAACACAAATAACTTGGCTTCCCTCTATTTGCTAAGAACCAGAGGAGTTTAACACTCTCTTCTTCGCTCAATTTTGGTCCCCAAACCCAACCGTGTGTGTCTTATCTCCACTTTTTTTTGTTTTCCTCCTTTTTCTTTCCTTCTGCAGTAAGATTTCATGGTCAAATCCTCCAAATTCGTGGTTCAGATCAAAAACTTCCAGATGGGTACTCTACCCATTCTCTCATTAATTTATCAGGAGGACCACCCAACCACCAACTTGACTGATAAATAAATATTCTGGGATAGATGATCGTTCTAGTTTTGAATATTTTTAATTTAATAGGGTACTTCCTGGAAAGGATCATCTCAACCAGTAAGAGTTTCCCCTCACCATTCCCTCTCATAGCATCATTTTTTGTGTAAGTGTTCCACCCATCAACAATTTATTTTCATTATCAACAAAATGAATTTATCATTTTAATTTTTCATCGTGGTCCAAAACATTTAAACATACTATCCATGACTCACAACGACATTTAGACATATATGTACATACTGGGGAAAACAAGGTGTTACATTCCCCTCCCCCTTAAAAGAACACCATCCTCAGTGTTCTACATGCTGACGTAAATACTATTTACAATAGTGAACAAAAATGGGTATGCCTTTCTCATGGCATCCTCTAACTCCCAGGTGGCCTCATCTGCTCCAAAAAAATTCCATAGCACCTTGAATTGTGTGATGGATTGGTTCTAAAGGAGGGTCTCTTTTATATCTATTATGCATTGATGATCATGTTTGAATTCTCCCTCGGGTTCCACCTAAATCACAGACCAATCAATTACATGATTAGCATCATGAACATATTTCTTAAGCAAAGATACATGGAAAAAAATTGTGTTCTTTCACTGTGGGAGGTAAGACTAGCCTGTAGGCTATTGGTCTCACTCTCTCAAGAATTTCAAATGGCCCACAATAACATGGTTCCAACTTGTCATAAGTTCCCATTCTTAGGGCGCTTCTCTTAGGTTTGATTTGGAGATACACATGTTATCCCACTTTGAATTTCCTTTGAGTTCAATTCTTGTATGCATAAATTTTCTTCCTATCTTGAGACACTTTCAAATTCTATTTTATCTTTTCTATTTCTAGTTCCATTTCCTTTAACATGTCTGGTCCAAGAGTGATCCATTCTACCAAATTAGCCCAGTTGATTGGGATGTTATACTTGCTGCCATATAATTCCTCAAAAGGGCTCATATTTAATAACTCTTGATAGCCATTGTTGTAGGAAAATTTTACTAAGGGTAAGCAGTCTTCCCACTTCTTGGGTTGATGCATTGCATACATCCTCAACATGTCTTCTAATACCTTGTTCACCCTCTATGTTTGTCCATCATTTTGGGGATGGTAAGTTGTGCTAAATGCTAATTGATTCCAAAAACCTGTGAACAAATCTTTCCAAAATTTTGAAGTGAACTTGACATCCCAATCCAATATGATCGTCTTTGGAATGCCATGCAACCTGAAAATCTCCTTTATAAAAATATTAGCAATGTCGATTGTTTTCTAGGTAGATTTCACCAGAAGAAAGTGAGTTTCCTTGCTCAATTTATCCTTAATAACCATGATTGAATCATTTTGTTTTGTTATCCTTGGTAGTCTGGTGATAAATTCCATTGAAATGACTTTCCATTTCCATTATGGAATTGGAAAGGGATGCAATAGCCTTGCTGGGTGCTTGTGTTCTACTTTGACTTGTTGACATTTCAAGTATTTGGAAATCTACTCATCTATATCCCTTTTATTTCCCATACAATAATACAACTTCCTTATGGTTGTTATCATTTTCTGGTATCCAGGATGACCATAATATGGGATTCTATGAATCTCATCCATTATGATCCTCCTCAAGTCAACTAAACGTGGGACATACAATATTCCCTTGTAGGTCAATAAGATGTTTTCTAACAGTTGGTATCCACTATACTTTGGCCCATTTGGATCATGTTCCAAGTATTCTTTTACACTCTTGAAGTGTTCATCTTCTTCCTATGTTTTTTTTATTCTTTCCTTGATATCTGATTCACATGTTCTTATGGAAGCCATGTGAATTATTTGCACACTTTTTCTATGTGCATCTACTATGCGGTTCTCCTTACTGTTAATGTGTCATATTTCAAAATCAAATTCATTGATAAGATCCATCCATCTAGCTTATCTAACAATCAATTTGGGTGGATCAAATAGGTATCTCAGCCCACTGTGGTCAGTCATGAGTACAAAATTTATTCCCAACAAATAGTGTCTCCACATCTTTAGAGCATGCACTATGGCATCAAGCTCTAAGTCATGAGTCACATAATGAGTCTCATGTTCATTCAATTTTTTTGACTCGTAACCAATTACATGGCCATCTTGCATCAGAACCCCTTTAAGTCCCTCCTTGCAAGCATATGTACATACTAAGAAATATTTATTTGGATCAACAATATTCAGAATAGGTGCATGGGTTGGAAGAGATTTGAACTACTGAAATATAGTTTCACAATTTGTTGTGAAAACAAATTTCACTCCCTTTTTCTGAGGTGTATTGACTGGGTGACCAATCTTTGAGAACCATTGTATGAATATTTTGTAATACCCAGCCAGGCCCATGAGTGACCTCACTTCAGTCACATCTTTTGGTGCAGGACAGTTCATGATGGATTTCATCTTTTCAGGGTCCACTGCTACTCCTTCCTCAAAAATAACATGGCCCAAGTAATGGAATTTTTTCTGAAATAAAACACATTTAAATTTGGCATATAAATTTTTTTCCCTTAACACTTGTAGCACTTATATGATATGTTCCTCATGATCTTCCTTGTTCTTGTAATAAATCAATATGTCATCAATGAACACTAACAAAAAAATTTCCAAATATTTTCTAAGGACATTATTCATTAGGAACATAAAGGTGGCTGGTGCATTTGTAAGTCCAAATGGCACCACCAAGAACCCATAGTTACCATACCTTGCTCTGAAGGCAGTCTTGTAGATGTCCTCATCTTTAATTCTTACTTGATGATATCCAGACCTCATGTCTATTTTTGAGAATATTATAGATCCTCTCAACTAATCAAAGAGGTCATCAATCCTTAGTAGCAGGTATTTATTATTGATAGTCATTTTATTTAGTTGTCTATATTCAATACACAATCTAAGTGTGCCATCCTTCTTTTTAACAAATAAGGTAGGTTCTCCCCAGGGAGACACACTAGGCCGTATGTGTACTTTCTCTAACATTTCTTTCAACTGTAGTTTAAGTTCCACCAACTTAGGTATGCTCATTTTATAAGGCTCTCTAAAAATTGGTATTTCTCCTAGCATGATTTCAATTGAGAAATCAATGTCCCTCTTGGGAGGTAACTTTGGTATCTCTTCTGGAAATACATCTTGGTACTCCCTTAGCACTAGATGATCTTGAATACTAGGATTATTGTATTCAGTTGATTCTAGCACTTGTATGACATATAATGGGCATCCTTTTCTACAACACTTATGATGCATCCCCCCCTCCTCTCCTAGGGGTTGTGCGACCTCCTGGTCAAGGATCTTCAAAATATCGAACCGAATTGGCTCTTTGGGCCTTCAATAGACCCTGAATAAATTACACATAGGTCCCTTTGATGTTACCTGTAGGTTCAAATTACCTACGATCCTACTTTCTGGCACTTTTGGAAACACCAATTTGCAAGTATCGGCTCCCGTGCTAGACTCCTTCTCCAATATGACCACGGTTGTGACCGTGGTCCAAATCCCTTCGTAACTTCAGGCTCCGGTGATTTTTCAACCTCCACCCTTCTTTCCTTCTGAAGCACCTTCTATTGATATACACGGATCTCTGTTGCATGTCTGCCTGGATCTGACAGTCGAACTCTACTTCGGCCTTCGCAACTTTGTGGAGATTGCACTTGCTCCACACAATTTCCCCGAACTATATATCTCAAACTCTCTAATCCACTACCACGTATCCTCCTCGTAGCCAATGGCTAGGATCACTTCACGACTTCATGACTTCGGTGACCCCGCTTCTCAACACTTTAAAGTCTTTGAACTAGGAAATGTCAAAAAACTCCATGGCTAGCCTCTGTGCAACTCTCCCAGATCTGACGGTCTGGAACGATTTTGCTCCCTCCTGGATGGATCTTGCTCGTTGATTTGGGGAATCTTCAAGGGCTCCTCCCTATTGAATAATTCTCACTGCTATCTCTTATCAGTTTGTTCTTCCTTCGAACTACTAACTCCTCAGAACACTTCTTCGACACTTAGTCGAATTATGACCTTGTGCATTCCTTGCAACAAGTCTTCCTCCATAGCTTAAGATTCTTTGTGGACAACTATGCACACCTTGAAAAATTTCTTCACACTCTTCTACAAATAAAATTAATCTACTCCTCCTGAGCTCCTGAGTCAAAAGACTTTGTCAATGCACACCTTGTGAATTCTTATGCACTTCTTGCAAACAAAAACTTCATGTTATCTCTTCTGAGCTTCTAAGTCGAAATAGACTCTGTCAACGCACACCTTGCGACACTATGCACTCCTTGCATAGGCTCATAGAAGAGAAACAATTGAAACTTATCTAATATCTCACAGATTCATACATTCAACCATGTAAATGCATTCATAACATAAGAACAAGTAATAACAAAGAATTGCAAGTAAAACAGAAAGCCTACCATTCATTCATTCAAATAAACATAATAACAACAACACCAAACATTTGGAACAATGCTTTCTCTGCTATATTCATTCAAATGATATGTACATGGGTTCATACAATGCTCTTCAACAACTCTACAACTCTTAACAACTACAACTCTCAGCGGCTCTCAACTAAAATTCAGCAGCCTCATTTGGGAAAAAATACATTTTTTTTATACAAGAGGGCTCATAGAGATTTTCCCTCGGACTACCTTAGTGCTATCCTATCAAAATAAAATCCTTCAACTACTAAGGATTTATTACAATAAATGTTTGTGGCAGACAAATAAGATCAAATGCATCAAATATGTACTGAAAGCTACTAAATTAAAAAAAAAAATACATTCCCCATTGACCTCATATGATGGTTCAACTCTTAAGCATTAAAGATGTTCTTTAATTTCAATATTTTCAAGATATTTCATGATATGCCCTTCTTAAATTAAAAAATCACTTCAAAATGAGCGTTAGTGCACTAAGTTGTCCTCCACTCGCATTTTTTTGGTGATGCTCCTGTATCATACTCCTCTGGAAAAAAAAATCATGGACTCTTGTCCATGAGCTCCTGCACTGACTTTCCATGCTTTTGAATATTAGCTTCATTTACCCAATTGGCATATTCTATCAAGTGTCCTTTCCATTTTACCAAATAATCAAAATAAGTATTTCTCCTGGTCTTCTTACCAATTCTTTGATCTATGATCTTCTCTATCTATGACTTCTCTGATACAAGCATCTTATTTTCCCACTGGATCTCTTTCTGGTCTTTTGATCCTTTGTCATCTTCCCTGTAAGGATACAGGTCTGAAATTTTGAATATGGGCGATATACCCACATCTTCTGGCAGCTCTATCTCATAAGCATTTTCATCAAATTTTCTTAGGATCTTGCATGGTCCTATCTTCTTCAACTTCATTTTGTTATATGTTCCCCTTGGGAATCTCTCCTTCTGGAGATGTGCTAGAACTTGATCTCCTTACTCAAATTGAATTTTCTCCTATGTTGATCAGCTCTGTGTTTATACTCTCTATTTCTACTCTTTGATTTGATTATGAAGCTTCTGCATTTCTACAACAAAGTCTTCTTCTCCAACGCTTTTGAATTCATTATGCTCCATATCTCTCAACTCTAATACTCCTCTTGGATTCATCCCATATAATATTTGAAATGGGCTCTTTCATGTACTTTTGTTTGGTGATTCATTGTATGCAAACTCTTCTTGTGACAGAATTTGATCCCACTGGCTATGATGTTCAGTGACCAAACTCCTCATCAAATTTCCTAAGCTCGGATTTACCACCTCATTCTGTCCATCCGTTTGAGCGTGATATGTTGAACTAAAGGACAACTATGTCCCCAACTCCTTCCACAATTTCCTCCAGAAATGACCAACAAATTTAGTGTCTTTGTCTTAGAAAATACTCTTAGGCAACCCATGAAGTCTCACAACTTCTTTGAAAAACAAATTTGCAATGTGTTGCATCATTAGTCTTCTGGCATGGGATAAAGTGTGCCATCTTAGAAAATCTATCAACTACCACAAATATGGAATCACATCCTCTTTGTGTTCTTGGAAATCCTAACATGGAATCCATGCTTATTACATCACAAGGTATATCTAGAATAGGCAATGGTTGATACAACCCAGTATTCTATCTATGTCCCTTTGCATAATGTCAAATCTTACATCTATTTACAAATTTCTTCATCTCTGCCCTCATACCTGGCCAATAGTACGAACTGCTCAACTATGCAAACATTTTATCATGGCCAAAATGTACAACTAGACCTCCACTATGTTTTTCCTTCAGCATAATCTCTCTCATTGAGAATTTTGGTATGCACAACTGGAAACCTTTAAACCACAATCCATATTGAATCAGATATTTTTTCTATTGGCTTCTTTCTCTGAGCACAAGATTTTCACATGCTTCATACACCTCTTTGAAATATGGATCATCACAGTACATCTCCTTAAGGTGTTCAAACCCTAATTTTTTCACTTGAAATTCCCGCAGAATCAGACATCTCTTGCTCAATGCATCAACAACTTCGTTAGCATTACCAGAAATATGTTTAATGACAAAAGTGAAATTTTGCATAAACTCTATCCACTTAGCATGTCTTTGATTTAACTTCTCCTGTCTAGTTATGAATTGTAAAGCTTGATTATCGCTATACAAAAAAAATTATTTTGGAACAAGGTAGGGCCTCCATTTCTTCAAGGCTTGAATTATTTCATAAAATTATTTATCATATGTGGAGTAATTCTTCTTAGTGTCATTCATATTCTCAATGAAATATGCAATAGGTATATTATCTTGGCTCAAGACCGCTCCAATTGCAACTCCACTAGCATCACATCTTACTTGAAATGTCTTCCTGAAATCTGGTAAGACCATAATCGGTTGTTTTGTTATCTTATCCTTCATTATCCGGAATCTTTTCTCGGATTATTTTGTCCACTTAAAAGACTTGTGTCTCTTCTTCACCATATCCATCATCGGTGTACAAATTCCACTGAAATTTCTAATTAACTTTCAATAGAAACTTGTTAATCCATGGAATCTTCTCACCTCAAATATGCTCCTTGGCGAAGACCATTCTTTGATTGCTTTCACCTTCTCTAGATCCATCTTCAATTCATTTGAAGAGATTACAAAACCCAAGTAAATGAGTTATGTTCTCATAAAAGAGGATTTCTTCAGATTTATCAATAGCTTCTCCTGCTGCAATATCCTCATCACTAATGCCAGATGTCTCAAATGCTCTTCTTTAGTTTTACTAAAGAATAACATATCATCCATATATACAATCAAAAACTTACCAATGAAATATTTCAATACCTCATTCATCAACCTCATAAAAGTACTCAGGGAATTTGTAAATCCAAACGACATAACAAGCCATTCATACAAACCTTTGTGTGTTTTAAAGGTTGTTTTCCACTCATCACCTTCTCTCATCCTTATCTGGTGATATCCACTCTCGAGATCTATCTTTGAGAAGTAATTTTCTCC
The DNA here is from genome assembly GCA_009831015.1 of Picea engelmannii. Classification (NCBI taxonomy): domain Eukaryota; kingdom Viridiplantae; phylum Streptophyta; class Pinopsida; order Pinales; family Pinaceae; genus Picea; species Picea engelmannii. Next base: position 47,159 of record ML820277.1, read on the forward strand.
ACTAAAACAATACATTAAGTCATCCATCCTTGGTAAAGGAAATTCATACCTGATGGTGATCTTGTTTATGGCTCTTGAGTCTATACACATTCTTCGTCCTCCATCTTTTTTTGGACTCAACATAGTTGGTACTGCACATGGAATCAATCTTTCTCTGACCAAACCCTTGCCCATCAAATCTTGGACTTGTCTCTTTACCTCCTCATTCTCTTGAGGTTTAAATCTATACGCTTCTTTGTTCGGCAGACTCACTCCTGATATTAGATCAATATGATGGTTGATACTCCTGATGGGTGGCAATGAGCTCGATAAATCGTCCACTACTATGTCAGCAAAATTTTTCAACAGCTCCTGAATTTCTTCAGGAAGATCATCCATAGAATTACTTGTAAGTACAACTTTAGGTTTCCTTACCATAGAAAATTGCATCTCCTATTCCTTCTTGACTTCACTCAGGATTCCCTTCCCACTCATGAGAAGTATACTTGTGTTGGCTTCTTCCTTTACTTTATTTTCCTCTATTGGCAGTAACATATGCGTCCTACCATTCTTATCCAAGGTATAAGTATTCTTTCTCCCATCATGAATGAAATTCCTATCAAACTACCATGGTCTCCCCAACAAAACATGACATACATCCATATCATATCTATATCCTCCTATCTTAAATTCAACCAGGCATTGTTTAGTTATTTTTACCTGGTGACCCTTCTGCAACCATGAGACCTTATACAAAGTCATATGTGCAGTCGTTTCCAGTTTCAATTTCTCCACCATTTCTGTGGATACTAAGTTATTAGTGTTTCCACTATCAATTATCACTTTGCATACTATATCTTTAGTCTTGCAAGAAGTTCTGAACAGATTGTTCCTCTACACTGGTTTTTCAACCTCTAGCTCTGGCTTCAAGAGAACCTTCTTCATCATCAAATATCTCCCATATTCTACACCTTCTGTGTTGGCATATTTACAGACAGAAGGTAAAGTATGCTTGTTTGTCATTGATGGAAATATCAACATGACGAGAGTATACTTGTTTACCAATGGTAACAAGATCAACAACGGAGCGATAATTGCATGGAAAGAAAAGAAGTGTAAGCTCAGGAGGAGGAGCAATAGTGATCGTTAGATAAACCATCTCAATTCTCGATGGAAATCAGATCTGAATTCAGACAGGAGGAGCGTGTAGAAGAGGAGAACAAATCTTAGATGTTGGATCTGAGCGTCGAGGAACAATAGCTGTCGGATCCTGTATAACTACGAAGAGGATAAGGCTAAGACATCCTCCAAATCTGTGAAATATGAAGCCACAAAAATATCTGGACCATTGATCCAAGAAGGACATGTGGTGAGAGATCAACATTTCGCTGACTGAAGCGTCAAAGGAAGGAGGTGCTCTAACCTCCAAAGTCACGAAATGCGAAATCGTGACATGATCTGAGCCGTCGGATCAAGGAGAAATATGGACCATTGATTTCCAGGGAGATGATACATGAAGTCGTGAAACACAAAATCGCTATTTGATCACAGTCATCGATCAAAGGGAGAGTGTGGACCATTGATCTGGCATGACAAAGAACGAAGTCTGAGTTTTCGAAGAAGAGATCTAGACCTTTAAATCTCCAAGGACCATGGATCGTCGATATGGAGTATTTCAGAGTTTCATGAGTTAGGAGTCTCAAGGAAACTCATAGAAGGAGGTCACGATATGAGAAATCGTGAAACACCCTCGTGCTTGGCCCCTGGTCATAACTTGTGGTCACATCAGAGGAAGAGAAGTGAAGGAGCTAGCACTGCTAAGCTCCATTTCGGAGTTTCACGTTTTGGGAGTTTGCAAGCAACTCATAGCAGGAGGTCACGATATGTAAAATCGAGAAATCACTTTATGTTTAGCATTCGGTCACAAGCATTGGTCATATGGGATAAACGCGAAACCCTGCGGATGTAATCCAACAGTGCTAGTTAATTGGGAATTTGATCAAAGGGCTACTGTTTCACCTCACGGTTAATTATTCGGTTACAATTCAGTTAGCAGAACTGAATCATAGTTCTTAGACATTTGGCGATTCAGTTGTTGAGGTTTTCCTTGGAGATTCGAGGTGTAACTGAATTGGTGGGAGAGCATAAAAGAGATATGCAGTGATTGTGTGAGGTTGGTTGTTCTAATGGAAAAATGAGTTGAACTGTAAGAAAGGTAAAATTATAGTATGCATAGTGTGAAATCAAACTCAGAGATGAGAAACAGAAGCTGAACATAACAGAAAATGTGAAGAGAGAAGAAGGAACACATGCCAAAGAGCATGAGAGGAACAAAGAAAGAATAGATATAAAGAGACAGCAAGTCAAGCCAAGTATGAACAGAGTAGAAGAATAGTTAAGCAGAGAAGATTTGCAGAAGAGAGAAGAAATGGTAAGAATTGATATATCTGTGTTGTTGGTTATTCAATCATGTATTTATAACTAGGGAGGTAGGATGGTGCTAGGGAGGACCGTAGTCCTCTGTTATTCAAGTTTTTTCTTGAACACTGGAAGTTGAAGCTTTCATCTAGTTGTGGCTAAAAAACAGGGTGGCAGGGTGGTTCTTGGGAAAACACAAATTTTTCTGTATGCAAGTTGGTGCTTGTATAAGTGGAAGTAGGTGCTTCCATCCAGTTGGTGTTGGAAGACTCAGGGAATTGGTGCTTCCTTCTAGTGGGTGCTAGATAAATCAGAGAGTTGGTGCTCTCAGTAGGTTGAAACTTGTAAAACATAGGTGGTATCCTCATTTTGAGTTGGTGATCAAATATAGATGATGTACAGAACATAAAAGACTGCATATCATTCGAAGAAGAAGAGGTTTTCTCCCTTTATGGGTTTCCTCGTGAAAAATTGTCTCTGTATATATCTTATGTGTGACTGATGTTCATTATTTATGTTGTTCATATCTTGTATAATATTGATGGTCACTTGGAACACATTAAAAATTGTTTGAATAGTCATATAATTGTTTAGCACAGTAACAACTGATTCACCCC
>ML820277.1:55102-77336 GCA_009831015.1 Picea engelmannii
CAGTGGTCTTAGTAATTTCAACAATTGGTATCAGAGCGGGTTCCTTTTATTTAAAGGTATATTTGTAAGCTTAAAGGGAATTCAGCCAATAATCCTCCTTTGTTTGATAGAACAAATTTTGCCTTCTGGAAGGTTAGAATGAGAACATACATAATGGCCTTAGGTGCTGATGTTTGGGATGTAGTAGAAACTGGATATAAAAATCCTGATGTGCTAGCTTCTAAAGATGATAAGTTAGAATTTAGTTTCAATGCGAAGGAAATGAATGCTATCTTGAATGGACTTGTTGAAGCTGAGTTTGTAAAGGTGATGAATCTTGAATCTACCAAAGAAATGTGGGATAAACTTATTAGTAGTTATGAAGGAAATGAGAAGGTAAAAGATGCCAAACTTCAAACATATAGATTGAAATTTGAAAAACTAAAGATGAATGAAGATGAAACGGTTATCCAATATTTTTTAAGAGTTGAAGAACTTGTGAATTCCATGAAGGGTTTTGGTGAGAAGTTTGAAGAATCATTTTTAGTTCAGAAGATTTTAAGATCTTTGCTTGATAAATTTAATCCAAAAGTATCTGCAATAGAAAAACTAAATGATCTTAAAAATATGTCCATTGATCAACTCCTAGGAACTCAAACTGCATATGAAATGAGAATTAGCAAAGATAAATCCATTACTAGAGAAGCATATTTTAAAGAAGACAAGAATATTGATTCAGAACTAGATGATATTGAAGAAAAAATTGTGAGAAGGTTAACGAAAGGATCAGGCAAATATCAAGGAAATATGCCCTTCAAATGATTTAACTATGGTAAAATAGGTCATTTTGCATCTAAGTGTCCTCACAAGAAAAAGGACCAAAAGTAACAGAACTCTAATGATGAAAAGAAATACAAATTTAAGAAATATAGTAAAAAGAAAAGTATATGTGCAAACAATGACGACTCCTCAGAAGACATAGATAGTGATTCATATTGTGAAGACAAAGTGAATGATTTTATGCTTATGGATATCGGAGATATTGATGATAAACACACAGGAGGTGACATGGATGATGAAGAAGTTGTGGTGGATATGGAAGGTGAATTAATCAATGCTTTGGAAGAAATTGACAGACTTAGATTTAAGAAGAGAAAACAAAAAAAGTTGTTGATGCAGTTTGAAATGATTGGTAAAAAACCTGAGGAATACTTTGCCTTACTAAAAGTGGAGTTAGAAGAGGCAAAGAAAATAGAGGACATTCTGAAACAACTATCAGAGAATAAAGTGAGATGTGAAGCTTTGGAAGAAGAAATAGTAAAAACCAGAAAAGAGATGGAGAAGTTTAAGGCATTGTATCACCAAAATCTATCAAGTATTAAAGACTCAAAAGGATTAACCTCCATTCTAAATCAGAAAAGGAATCCAAAGTTGAAAGTTGGCCTAGGTTATGAAGAAGGATCAAGTAGTGATCAGCCAACTAACACAGAATCCATCAAGTTTTTCAAATCTACAATCATTGACAACAACCACTCTGCAGAAATAAAGAAATATGATCATCCACCAAGAAGGAATGAAAGAAAAATTACCTGAACCGAATCTATAGATCAAACAAATCATCAAAATGGAATATATCTACCCGCTCAAATAATACAGTCGTTTTTCAGGTACAAAGGATTTTTCTATGGATATTGGTTTTTTTGTTCTAACTTTGGTCACAAAGCTGTAAATTGTTCTTTAAGATTTAGATATGAGCATTCAAGATACTTAAGGAATAATTATAGGTCACAACAAAGTTCGAGACAACCAAGTAACAAACAACCACAGACTATAAATCATTTGATGGCTGGGAAAAGGACGCAGTTTAAGCATAACAACCGTTATGATCTATTATTCAATGAACTAGAATGTTACATCTGTCATAATTATGGACATAAAGCTGTAGATTGTCGCTTAAGGAATTATAAGCCAGATTTGAATCAATCAAAGTTCTGCAGGAATATTTATCTCTCAAGAAAAATATTTGAAAGAGATGTTGAAGAAATTTCAGATGGAAGACTCCTCTCTTGTTAGTACACCTATGGTGGTTGGTTGCAAGCTTGGTAAAAATGATATTTCACCTGATGTTGATCAAAGGACATATCGATCAATGATAGGCAGTCTTCTATACATCACAACATCCCATCCTGATATAATTCAAGCTGTTGGAATGGTAGGTCGTTATCAGTCTGCTCCTAAACAAAGTCATTTAGTAGTTGTAACAAGGATATTCAACTACTTGAAGGGAACAATGATTTATGGTATGTTGTATCCTAGAAATCAGAATTTTTGGTTAACTTCTTATTCAGATGTTGATTGGGAAAATTGTGTGGATGAGAGAAAGAGCACCAGTGAAGGTGCATTCTTCCTTGCTGACTCGTTACTAGCATGGATTAGTAAGAAGCGAGGATCTATTTCATTATCAACTACAGAGGCAGAGTACATTGTTGCTTCTACTTGTTGCACTCATATTTTATGGATGATACAAAATCTTTCAGATTTGAAGGTGACTTATACTGATCCCATCCCACTTCACTGTGATAACACCAGTGCCATTAGTGTCTCCAAGAATCATGTTCTTCATGCCAAGACTAAGCATATACCAATCAAATATCATTTTCTCAGAGAGCAGGTTACAAACAAAGTTGTTCAGCTGAATTATATTCCTTTCACGGAATAGATAGTTGGCATCTTTACTAAACCGTTAGCAGCGACAGCTTTTGGATATCTTCGTCAGAAGATGGGGGTTATATCTTGTTTTGTCTAATATGTTCACCTTGTCAGGGGGAGTATTTCTTGTCGCATATCTAATACCTTTGAGATGTACTGCAACAACTCAGGGGGAGCGTGTTTCTTCCTTGACATTGATGTCAAAGGGGGAGAAAAAGTGTGGTAATGGTAAGGATGCTACAATGGTATGGTTGGATGCCCAGGAAGAATAGTGCAATTCTTTAGGTTCTTCAAGGTTTCCATCAATTCCAAAGGGGGATATTGTTGGCATATTTACAAACAGAAGGCAGAGTATGCTTGTTTATCATTGATGGCAAGATCAACACGACGAGAGTATCCTTGTTTACCAATGGTAGCAAGATCAGAAGTGCAGTGATAATGGCATGGCAAGAACAAAAGTGTAAGCTCAAGAGGAGGAGAAACAATGATCCTTGGATCACCCATCTCGAATTCCTGATGGTCCTCATATTTGAATTCAGATAGGAGAAGCACACAGAAGAGGAGAACAAATATCAGATGTTGGATCTGAGCGCCGAGGACCAACAGCTGTCGGATCCTGTATAATTGTGAAGACAATAAGGCTGAGCCATCCTCCAACTCCACGAAATACGAAGTCACGAAATGATCTAGACCGTTGATCCAAAAAGGACACATGGAAAGAGATCATCATTTTGCTGACTGAAGGGTCAAAGGAAGGAGGTGCTCTAACCGCCAAAGTCGTGAAACGCAAAATCACGACATGATATGAGTCATTTGATCGAGGAGAGATATGGACCATTGATTGTCCAAGGAGACAAGACGCGAAGTCCTAAAATGCGAAATTACGATTTGATCATAGTCATCGATCAAAGGGAGAGTGTGGATCATTGATCTGGCATGATGAAGAATGAAGTTCAAGTTTTTGAAGAAGAGATCTGGACTGTTAAATCTCTAAGTGATGCAGGAGCATCGCCAACATCAAGCGAGCCAACGTGGAAGCAGAGGACAGCTAGACAAGACAACACAAATTTTGAAATCATCTTGGAGTTAATGCACGAACATAAATGTGGCAATTTAATGAAGCGCACTTGTATAATGTAAACGGACCTTTAGCGATTTGCTCTCGTCCTTTGTAGGTAGAAGGCATTTATAGTAGTTAATGCAAGTAGGTAGAATTGAATGTGTAGATTAGACTGTTTGAGAGCGCAAGAGGGAAACAGGATATAGACACCCTCATTGTGTATTGTAACATTATTGAAGATTGAAGCATTGGAGCATAGAAGAAGAAGAGAGTTGTGTAAGAACACCCATGTACAGATATTTGGATTAATAGAAAGAGGTTGATTCAAATTCATGGTTTCGTGTTTGTTCTCTGTGTATTGATGTTGAATGATATGCTCATGGATGTTTGCTTCCTGTTATGCATTTGCTTTATATGTTGTGTATATGATTTCATGGTTGAGTTTGAAGTCTGAGAGGAAGTAGGAATGAGTTTCAATTGTTTCTCTATCTGAGCCAAAGGTTCCTACAAGGAGTAAAGTTGAATTGTCCGCAAGGAGTGTGTTGACAGAGGGTGCAGATAGAGTCACTTTTGTTCTCATTTATTCATAACTACAGACAGGCACAGGAGCCATGCAAGGAGTGCGCAGGCTAAGTGAAGTCTCAGGATTGTGAACTTGAGTGAAGCATTGAGAGACTGTTGCTGCAAGTGTGCGCAGAGTCAAAGGAAACTCATCACTTGGAAGTGTCTGAAGGTTGCCGCAAGGAGTGTGCGCAAGAGTCTTTTCTAAGACTCGGAGTTATAAGAAATCTCAGGAAGGATAAGGCCTTCGAAATTGTGAAGGACAGCGCAGGGAAGTTGTGACTGGAAGTGTGTAAGAAGTGTCGCAAGTCTTTGCCACAAGTGGACAAGTTCCGTGGAGGAATACTTGGTCATTCGCAGAAATCACCAAAGGAGGAACGGACGATCGAAATTCTCTAAGGAGAATTCACAAATTTTCGTGAGTCGTTAGATCTCACAGAGAAGCAGGAGAGTTATCGTGAAAGTGTCAAAGGGTTCAAATCTCAGGAGGGGTAGGACCGTAGATCCGAGCCACAAGGGCTGTCAGATTTACTTGTGAATTCCCATATCGGGGTTTTGTGGGTTGAAACTCTGAAAACATTGCAACAGGAATCGCGATATCATGAAATGCGATATCTCGAAAGGCCAAGAGAACAGTGTGGGCCCACAGGAGTCAGTGAGGTGGACAGGTGGCACACTATTTCGGGGTTTTGTAGTGAGAAGTCCCGAAACATATGCATTAGGATTCACGATATTGCGAAGTGCAAAATCCTGACAAGGTTGAAGTGGCATTGAAAAGTCAAATTCGTGCCTGTGTCGGAGTTTCGGCATATCAGGAATCGGGGGTCGGTAAAAAAAGTTGTTCGACATCATAAGTGTTGAAATCGCGATAAAGGAAAATCCCGATAGGAAAAGGAAAAGGTCAGCGTTGACAGGTTGTCGGGTTTCGGGGATTTAAGAGGCCAACGCTCGACCACTGACCTCGCGAAGTCCGATCTCCTAAGAGCAAAGAGGGGATCCCGCGATAGTTGTTGTGGGTGCATATTTCCCGATAGGGAAATAGAAGAACTATCTAGAGATCTTCAGGCCGTGGAAGAAGGAAAGATCCTATGTGCACGTCGACCTTCCGACCTGGGGGTTGTGAGGTTGCGGGCGTCACCATCACCAAGGATCGTGGGTCATCGATATGGAGTATTTCAGAGTTTCGTGAGTTGGGAGTCTCAAGGAAACTCATAGTAGGAGGTCGCGATATGCGAAATCGTGAAACACCCTTGTGCTTGGCCCCTGGTCATAAATTGTGGTCACATCAGAGGAAGAGAAGTGAAGTAGCTAGCATTACTAAGATCCATTTTGGAGTTTCGTGTTTCGAGAGTTTGGAAGAAACTCACAGCAGGAGGTCACGATATGCGAAATCGAGAAATCACTTTATGTTTAGCATTCAGTCATAGCCAGTGGTTATATGGGATAAACGCGAGACCCTGTGAATGTAATCCAATGGTGCTAGTTAATTGGGAATTTGATTGAAGGGATACTGTTTCACCTCACAATTAATTATTCAATTACGATTCAGTTAGAAGAACTGAATCATAGTTCTTGGACATTTGGTGATTCAGTTGTTGAGGTTTTCCTTGGAGATTCAAGGTGTAACTGAATCAATGGGAGAGCATAAAAGAGATATGCAGTGACTGTGTGAGGTTGGTTGTTCTAATGAAAAAATGAGTTGAACTGTAAGAAAGGTAAAATTACAGTATGCAAAGTGTGAGATCAAACTTAGATATGAGAAACAAAAGCTGAACAGAACAGAAAAGGTGAAGAGAGAAGAATGAGCACATACCAAAGAGAATGAGAGGAACAGAGAATGAACAGATAGAAAGAGACAACAAGTCAAGCCAAGTATGAATAGAGAAGAAGAATAGTGAAGCGTAGAATATTTGTAGAAGAGATAAGAAATGGTAAGAATTGATATATCTGTATTGTTGGTTATTCAATCATGTATTTATAACTAGGGAGGTAGGGTGGTGCTAGGGAGGACCATAGTCTTCTATTATTCAAGTTGGTGCTTTAACACTAGAAGTTGAAGCTTTCATCTAGTTGTGGCTAGAAAACAAGGTGTTAGGGTGGTGCTTGGGAAAACAAAAAGTTTTTTGTATGCAAGTTGGTGCTTGTATAAGTGGAAGTAGGTGCTTCCATCTAGTTGGTGCTTGTATAAGTCGAAGTAGGTGCTTCCATCCAGTTGGTGCTGGAACATTCAGGGAGTTGGTGCTTCCTACTAGTGGGTGCTAGAGAAATCAAAGAGTTGGTGCTCTCAGCAAGTTGTAGCTTGTAAAATAGAGGTGGTAGCCTCATTTTGAGTTGGTGATCAAAGATAGATGATGTGCAGAACATAAAAGACCACCTATCATTCGAAGAAGAAGAGGTTTTATCCCTTTATGGGTTTCCTCATGAAAATTTGTCTCTGTGTATATCTTATGTGTGATTGATGTTCATTATTTATGTTGTTCATATCTTGTATAATATTGATGGTCACTTGGAAGAGATTAAAAATTGTTTGAATAGTCATATAATTGTTTAAGCACAGTAACAACTGATTCACCACCCCCCCTCTCATTTGTCTTAGTAATTTCAACATTCTACTTCAACATTCCACTTCTACACTTCTGAAATGTGAGCTTCACCTCCTCCTTATTTCTTTCTCTCGGGGCATTCCCAAGACATGTTTCTTGTCTTTCCATAGGCATAGCACTTCACTTTTCCTTCTCTGCTTCTTCCTCTTCCTTGAGGAAAATAGTTTCTTCCACCATAATGTCTCCCTCGGTAACTTCCTCCTCTTTCTGAGTGATTACGTTGTTTTTCATTCTCAACCTTGGGCTTTTGTGCCTTATCATGGACAATTCCCTTGCCTCTGTTTAAACTTCATCCTCGGTTTCGTTGGCTTTGTTTTCTGGCCAACTTCTTCTCTGCTTTCAGCACAATATGATAAGCGTCCTCCATTGTTATTACTTTCATCATGTTGATTTCGTCCTGGATTTCATATCTCAATCCATTTATATATCTGGTAACCTTTTCATCATAGTTTTCTCTCTGTTCAACCCTGATGTTAAGTTTTTATATATCCTCTGTGTAATCCTTCACTGTCATTTCCTTCTATCTCAGGTTTTGCAACTTCCTGAGTAGATTTATCTGGTAATATTTGGTTATGAACTTAGCTTTCAACTTAGCTACCATTCTATACCAATTCTTGATCTTTTGTTTTCCTTTGCATCTTCTGTCAGCCTTCAGTTCATCCCACCATAGCGTTGCATGTCCTTTCAATCTGGTGACAGCATGTTTCACATTCTTCTCCTAATCGACATCTTCATAGTCAAAGTACTTGTCCATTGATCTTATCCAATAAAACAATTCTTCAACATCTAAATTGCTTTCATACATTGGGATGTCTATCTTCATTCTAGCTCCCAACTTGAAAATCGCTTTCAGTAAGCGTTCTTCTGCAGCATCCTCTACTACAACTTCTTCAACTTCAACTTCTTCATTTTATGCATCATTGACATCTCTAGCATCAAGTTCTCTCCTTTGTGTTGTCTCCATAGCATCCAACCTTGCATGAAGTTCTCGCATCTCCCTTTCCACATCTCAATTTGCTACAGGTGGCTTTCCACGTCTTCTAGGTGGCATTGTGTTGAACTTTCTCCTTTACACAACTACCACTTGATGTATCTAATACCACTTGATGATATGAAGCTACCTCCTTTGTTCATTCCTACAGAAATCAATTATGTGTCTCTCATACCACTTGATGCAGCCCCCCCTCCTCTCCTAGGGGTTTTTTGACCTCCCGGTCAAGGATCTTCAAAATATCGAACCGAATCGTCTCTTTGGGTCTTCATAGACCCTGAATAAATGACACACAGTCACTTTGATGTTACCTGCAGGTTCAAATTACCCACAATCCTCCTCTCTAGCGCTTCTGGAAACACCAATTTTTGAGTACTAGCTCCCGTGCTAGACTCCTTCTCCAATATGACCACAGTTGTGACTATGGCCCAACTCCCTTCGTAACATCGGGCTTTGGCGATTTTGTGACCTCCACCCTTGTTTCCTTTCAAAGAACCTTCTGTTGATACACACAGATATCTATCGCATGTCCTCCTGGATCCAATGCTACAAATCTACTTCGACCTTCGCGACTTCATGAAGATTGCACTTGCTTCACGCAATTTCCCTGAACTCTCTAATCCACTGCCATGTATCCTCCTCACAGCGAACGGCTAGGATCACTTCGCGACTTCATGACTTCGATGAACTTTCTTATCAATACTTTAAAGTATCTAAACCAAGAAATTTCGAAAGACTCTGTGGCTAACCTCCATGCAATTCTCCCAGATATGACGGTCTGGAACAATTTTTCTCCCTCCTGGACGGTTCTTGCTTGTTGATTTGGGGAATCTTCGAGGGCTCCTCCCTATTGAATAATTATCACCACTATCTCTTCTAATATTGTTCTTCCTTCCAACTATAACTCCTCATAACGCTTCTTCAATACTTAGTTGAATTCTGACCCTATGCACACCTTGCAACAGGTCTTCCCCCACAGCTTAGCTTCTTTGTGGGCGATTGTGCACACCTTGCAACATTTCTTCACACTTATACAAATAAACTTAATATACTCCTCCTAAGATCTTGTGTCAAAATACTCTGTCAACGCACACCTTGCAGACACTTATGCACTTCTTGCAAACAAAATCTTCATTTTATCTCTTCTGAGATTTTGAGTCAAAATATACTCTATCAACGCACACCTTGTGGACACTATGCACTCCTTGCACAGGCTCGTAGAAGAGAACCAATTGAAACTTATCTAATATCTCACATATTCATACATTCAATCATGTAAATGCATTCATAACATAAGAATAAGTAATAACGGAGAATTGCAAGTAAAACATAAAGCCTACCATTCATTCATTCAGATAGACACAATAATAGCAAAACCAAACATTTGGAACAACACTTTCTCTGCTATATTCATTCAAATGATACGTACATAGGTTCATACAATGCTCTTCAACAACTCTACAACTCTTAACAACTACAACTCTCAGCGGATCTCAACTAAAATTTAGCAGCCTCATTTGGGAAAAAATACATTTTTTTATACAAGAGGGCTCATAGAGATTCTCCCTCCTACTACCTTAGTGCTATCCTATCAAAATAAAATCCTTCAACTACTAAGGATTTATCACAATAAATTTTTGTAACAGACAGATAAGATCAAACACATCGAATTTGTATTGTAAGTTACTACATTAAAAGAAAATACACTCCCCATCGACCTCATGTGATGGTTCAACTCCTAAGCATTAAAGATGTTCTTTAATTTCAATCTTTTCAAGATATTTCATGATATGTCCTTTCTAAATTCAAAAATCACTTCCAAATGTGCACTAGTGCGCTGAGTTGTCCTCCACTCGCATTTTTTTGGTGATGCTCCTGCATCAACTTCTTTACTTGTAGTGCTAAAACAATTATGACATATATAGGTTTATGCACCTCTTGTATGATTATTTTCTTTCCTTCCTCATCTTCACACTCTAAGTTCTTATTATAGTAGTCTATTTTGGATTTATGAGTATCCATCCAGTCCATGTCAATCATCAAATCGTATGACCCCAGTGGAAGTATATTTAAAACTGCTTGTGTGGGAAGCTCATTCATGTCAAATTGACATGCTTTAATAACTTAAATTACCTTCCTTTTGGTCCTTGTGGTTAGTCGTACCAGCCATGAATTTTTATTTTTTCCCTTGTGTAAAACACATGCTTCAACAATTTGAGGGGAAATGTAACTTAAATTATATCCAAGGTCAATTAAAATTGAAACAAAGTAGTTGGCAAGTTTACCTTCTATTTCTACCACTGAAGCTTGGTGATTTTCTTGTCAATTCTCAATCGTTGCATAGATTTGTGGGATGATCCTAGCCACATCATTGATTGTAGTGTCATGTTGGACATTATAGACCCTTCTATTATTATGTTGACTATGAGGGAATTCCTTGAATATGTGTTCTTCTCCACGCATCTTAGTGTCCCTTTATTTGGGCCTTCGGTCTTTTTTGTTGTTGGTATAGAAGTATTATTCTCACTTTGGATGGGAAAATTTCGGTGTTGTGCACTTCTAGTTAAAAAAATTGACTTGGTATTCCTTCCATAATTTTTAAATCTTCAGGATTTGAATCCTTTCCTGTTGAGTCCCATCTTGTATTTTTTCTTCCACAGCTTATTATGCTCCATCTTAGGCTTGGAGCGCTCATAGAAACACTTTTCCTTTCTTATGGTGTCTTCAAGTGTTTTGGGTTCATCAAATTCAATATGATCTTGGAAATATTGTGGCATCCCACTAAGAAAACATTGCATCTTCACTTTCTCATCCTTGATGTAAGGTACATACCTCAATAACTCAAGAAATTTGTTCACAAAATTTCCATAGTGAGCTATCCTAACTTGAGTTCATGGAAATCCTTTATCTTTTTGTCATGGTAACTCTCAGATAAGTACTTTTTCCTGAATCATTCCTCAAATTTCTTGCAAGTTAGCTTTATCTCATGGATACATGTTATATTTTTAAGATCCTTCCACCAAATGGAGGCCTTTCTATTCAGGTTAAATGTGGCTACTTTGGCCTTCATGTTATCAGAGTAGTCATGTACCCTGAAGTATTTATTTAGGCCCAATAACCATGCCTCTGCTTCTTCCCCTTTTTTTATTTCTCCATCAAAAGTAGGTTCAAAAGTAGGTGGCTTGGCCTTCTTGAATTCTTCGGGTATCAAAATATTTGAATGCTTCTACATCTTCCTCTTTCCTTGGGACTTTGAATTGACCTCATCATTGGAAAATTCCTCTGAAATATTTTGCTTCTCACTAGAAGATTTCATGGACGAATACCTATTGGTTGCATGCCTCTTGGCACCATGATGTTCCTTATTCAAGGTAGTTTTCACTCTATTGTTGTTTGTTGGACCGTGGTTTTGAATTTTTGGTGGGATTTGTGTCTTCTTGGACTGAGGTCTCTCAATCTCACTATCTTTTGGTCCATGTTGCAACTTTATTTGGATATAGGATAGGATTTGCAGAAACAATGCATTTAATTTAGTTTGTTTGTCTTGTTATTTGATGCGATTTTCATTATCAGCCTTAAAGATTTGAAGCTCAACCATTAGGCTCCTTACAATTTCTGCTAAGTTTGGTGGAGTTTCCACCATCCTCATTTCATACAACTCTTATTCTCTATTATTGGAAGTCTCTTCCATATCAAGATAAGTTACCATTTCTCTTACTATTGTGACTTCTTATGTGTTGAAACAAACATCACTATCATCTAATCATTCAAAGTAGCATTTTATAAATATCAAACATTTTCCTAGGCAAGGTATTCATTGGCATACATAGCCTATAAATGGAATTTCATTCTCTTGCAAGAATCACTCAACAATATTTATCAGAGTATAACCAACACTATAATTTTTTGCAGAACTTTAATCAAGCACCCAAAAGTATCAATTTTGTCATGCAAATTAAAGCAACTAAGAAGGGTAAAATATGTCTTATCCCTTTTAATAATTTATGTAAACTCTTTTAAATTAAACAAGATCTTTTATGGTTTATTTTTACCATTGAACTTCTTGAGCCCATACATCCCAAGTGTTGTATCCATGCTCTAATACCACTCTGTAACCTACCCAACCTTTCGGTTCTCTTAAAGGGGTGGGGTATCAAATTTTTTCCTTTCCTTATTCATCTCTAAGCCTCTTTTCGAGGACACCATCATCTTTTTCTCACAAATATATTTCCAAATATTGTAACCATGTTCAAATCCAAGCTTTGGATCAAAATTTATGGCCTCCAAAAATCTCAAGCCTTATTTCCTAAACCCTCTCATGTTCACACGCCACCCACGTGGATTCAACTAGTGCATATGTGGCTACTGACATGGCTAATGACATGGAACCCACATGGTAATTCATCCACCACATCCCTCGACCACTCTGCGCTCAACAACACTTGATTTACCCTCTATCGATACCTGACATGTCGATATCGTCCTACTGGGTACCAGCCTATTCAAACCCACCTGAATTACATTCCACCGATACCTGACATGTTGATATTGGGATAACGGGTATCGGCCTATTCCAACCCACCTGAATTACACTCCATCAATACCATACATGTCGATATGGGGCTACCTGGTATTGGCCCATTCCAACACCACCTGACTTGTATTCTCGATAGGTTATATGTCAGTAGTCCAACTGGAATCCTAAACACATGGCTCAAATTGGGACCTTGATCTAGGTGGAAATTGATGGCCACCCACCTATTCCACTGGCTCAAATTGCAGTTTCCATCTTGGCAGTTTTTCTACAGTTTTTTGGATCCCAAACTTCTGGGGCCATTTTGAGGCCCTAAATGATGCTTTTTTGACTTGGCAGCACCCAATAGATTCTTGTTGGGATGTATTGGGACATTTGGAATGTGTACTCCTCGACTAGACCTTTTTGAGAATGTATTGAGTGCCCCAAACGGAGATCGTATGCAAAATTTGCACCCTCGGGATGTTGGCGTATCAACCACCCCCATCGAGGTGTTGATGTTTGGACAACATCAGGAAGACATTCTTCCATATATATATAAGTAGTTATTTATTATCCAAGGGATGCATCCTTTCATGGATGGTCACCATATGTTATCTATATATGGAACACTCATCATTGTAATAATAAATAAATCAATCATATATAATCTCATATTATATCATATAGAAAAATCAAAATGGTATCAGAGAAGGATTGGGATTCACTCCCTCATGGGAGGGCCTAGGAAAACAAGAGAGTTATTGGTCAGACCTAGCCTATTGGCTACAAGTATTTTGGAGGCTGTCACTTACACGTAATATTGATGAGTTATATATATTTGGTAGATTGACTCAAGGTTTCGATTTAAATATTGAATTAATGTTTATATATGTATATCAAGATCGTGGGTTTCAAGAAACAACATATGGATATTGATGGCCACATGTATTTACAATGCCAAGAAAAATATGTGGCGAGAGGTTTCGGACATCGACGACACTTTCGTGTCCTGTATGAATGACCCGTTTTTCTTCGGAGGGATTTTATGTTGGGTTGTGAAGTCGAAGATGCGGGGAAAACAAATGGTGATGTTTTTTAGTGTGGAAGATGAGGCAAGGGAGAATCCCATTTTGTTGGATGAGCGATGCTTTCGTCCCCTCTGTATGATAGAGATTGAGAAACAATTGTGCCTTATATATCAAGGGAATGTGGATAAAATCACATTCCATTTGTGGAAACTAAACATGGATACATGCAACACTACATGGATTAAGAGTGTTAAGCATCCAATGCCTTGTGGGGTTCCTTTTGCTCGTTATGTGTTTGGAGGTGAGGATGTCTTCTATGTGAGCTAGCAAAAAGAAATATTGGTTTGTAATGTGAACATCGGAAAATGGCATCGGACAAGAGTTTCTCATCCTAATTTATTGAACGGGAATCTAGTAGTAGAATGTTTAAGTTTGAACTAGAATCTAGTAGTAGATTGCTTAAGCCTAGCCTCTTTAGGTTTGATGGTGGTGATCAAATATGGGATTCCTATCAATGTGGGATAGATCCTTCACACAATGCACCCCCTATGTGGGTAGATGATGATCCCATGATGATCCAATGTGGATTTGTGAGGGAGAAGAACTGGTCAATTTCTTCCCATGAGATCATATAGACTATTGACAAGGAATAGAGAGATCTAGAGCCAATGGAATTTCTCCCATTTGTGTTCACCGGTTGCTATATACGCTCACATAAATTATTTGGTTTCTTGATGCACTCTATGTAAGATCTATGGAAATTGACTAGAAGCTTATGAACTAGAGATGTTTGAGGTAGCATCATGAGACATTCTCCCTGGAAGGTCCTATGTGGACTAGTAGGGGGAATGTAGACTTCATATTGACGTGCCTCAGATGGTCATATGAAGGAACCAAGACATTGTTTTCACAAGGAAGCCTCGATATTTCTTGGGTTACATTGGCTCCATGAGGGAACCTCGATGTGTCCTAGAGAAGACAATGGTTCCATGAGGGAACCTCGATATGTCTTAGACATGTGTTCCACGAGGGAACCACGAGATGTCTAGTATGGAAACAGTTCATGAGTGAAGCTTAAGGTTGGAATATTCAGGATATTTGGGTGTCTAGTATACATTGTTGTACCCAAGGATAAAAGGACCAAGCTAGACCCTTCAGGAAGAAAGGGTACATTTGTGGGGTACAGTGAGTCTTTGAAGGCATATTAGATCTACATCCCTAGTCAGAGAAATATTGAGGTGAGAAGAGATATTACCTTTGAGGAGGAGGTATCCTTCAAGAGATCTAGAGGATATCACATGGATATTGATAGTGAGAGATAGGAAGAGATGGTGCATTCTCCCCCTCACCCTCCAGCAGTTCAGAGGGAGAGAGTTGAGCCTATTGATCCAATTGATCTCGTTGATCATGTAGCTCCACTTGATGTTCCCAGATATATTGCAATAGGTCGAAAGAGACCCACATGGGATCGTCAGACTCTGTAAAAAGCAGAAGGACATGCATCTCCTCGTGGTACCTTCCGAGAGAGAAAGAGACCTCATAGATATGTGTTCTATGTCACAACTATGAGCCACATCATTGATTCTGAGTCTTTATGTTATGAGGAGGCATCTAGTCAGCCAGTATGGAGAGATGCCATGATGGAAGAGTATCAGTCCATCATGAAGAATGATGTGTGGGATATTTTTCTGAGACCTGAGGGAAAGTTTGTAGTGACTTCCAAGCAGATCTATAATATCAAACACATAACTGACGAGAGAATCAAGAAGCACAAAGAAATATTTGTTGCTAGAGGATTCTTTCAGGTGGAGGGATTAGATTATGAAGAGACATTTTCTCTTGTTTCTCAATATACTTATATCCAGATGATTATTTCCCTTACATAATCCATGGGTTGGAGACTACATCAGATGGATGTGAAGACATCATTTCTCAATGGAGATATTGAGGAAGAACTATACATCGAGAAACCATATGGTTTCATGATACATGAGAAGGAGTCTCATGTGTGCAGGTTGAAGAATACCATGTATGGACTCAAGTAGGCACCTCGAGCTTGGTATGTGAGGATTGATGGATACCTGATGAGTTTAGGCTTCAAAAAAAATTTTGTTGATCCTGACCTGTACTACAAGACTTTTAATGGTGAGTCTGTGATTTTTCTCCTCTACATTGATGATTTATTCATATCCAGTACAAAGATCCGGATTTTTGAATGCAAGTATGCATTGGCCTCTGAGTTTGAAATGAAGGACCTTGGTATGATGCACTACTTCTTGGGAATGGAGTTGTGGTAGAGAAATAATGAGATCTTCCTGAGTTAGGGGAAGTACAGAGTTGATATATTGAAGAATTTTGGGATGTTGAACTATAAGCCCATGGCTACACCATTGGTGAGGAATATAAGGAAATTAAGTGTGTCTTCTTCTGATTCTGACGAGATCGATCTGACCCTGTATAGAAAATCGATTGGATCATTGATGTATCTAGTTAACACCAGACTAGATATTTACTATGGAGTGAGTTCACTTATATAGTTCATGAGTCAGTCGAGACAAACACACTAGATTGATGTGAAGCATGTGTTGAGATATGGTTTCATGATACATGAGAAGGAGTCTCATGTGTGCAGTTTGAAGAATACCTATATGGACTCAAGAAGGCACCTCGAGCTTGGTATGTGAGGATTGATGGACACCTGATGAGTTTAGGCTTCAACAAAAGTGTTGTTGATACCAACCTGTACTACAAGACTTTTAATGGTGAGTCCCTGATTTTTCTCCTCTACATTGATTATTTATTCATCACAAGTACATGGAGCCTTATTGTTGAATGCAAGTATGCATTGGCCTATGAGTTTGAAATGAAGGAACTTGGTATGATGCACTACGTCTTGGGACTAGAGGTGTGTTAGAGAACTGATGAGATATTCCTAAGTCAGGGGAAGTACATAGTTGATATATTGAAGAAGTTTGGGATGTTGAACTGTAAGACCATGGCTACACCAATGGTGAGGAATATAAAGAAACTTAGTGTGTTTTCTTATGATTTTGACAAGATTGATCTAACCTTGTATAGAAAACTAATTGGATCATTGATGTATTCGGTTAACACCAGACCATATATTTACTATGGAGTTAGTGCACTTAGCCAGTTCATGAGTCAGTCTATGGCTTTGAGCACTACAGAAGTAGAGTACTTTGCATTGAGTGTGGAAGTCTGCGAAGAAATGTGGCTTTGCAATCTCCTTGCATATTTATTTGGACATGTGTTGGATTCCACTATTATTCATTGTGATAACTAAATATGTGTGAAGCTCTCATAGAATCCAATGTTTCATGACAAATCAAAAACATTGAAATCAAGTATCATTACATCTGATACATGGTGCAAAGGAAGGAATTACTGGGGCAATACCTTCCTACAGATGAGAATGTTGTTGATGTTCTTACCAAACCCCTTACTAGGACAAAGTTTGAGTACTTATGTGGTATACCCGATGTGGTAGAGAATGCCTCCCTTACTGAGAAGGAGTGTTGATGTTTACAGCTTCTTGAGACATTCTCCAGATCGTACTCCTTTGTGACTGAGTTGAGCTTATCTATGAGGACACTTATCCAAGAGGGATAAGTGGTTTCAATCTTATAGCTCAACATCCCTTGTGGAGAGCACATGAGGATAGGTCAAGGGAGTTGACCTTGACGCCACACACTATGGGGAGTTGACCTTAAAGTTTCTAGAGGGAGTATCCTATAGAATCCCATATCGTACTCCTCTATGATTGTGTTGATTTGATATGTGAGGACACTTATCCAAGAGGTATAAGTGTGTTTGGGATTATAGCCCAACGTCCCTTGTGGAGATCACATGAGGACATGTCAAGGGATTTGACCTTGACATCTCACACTATGGGGATTTGACCCTAGTGTTCTAGAGGGAGTATCCTCTATAATTCCACATGGGAGTACCATGTGTCACATACCTTTTTCTACTATGATGGTTGTGTACCATTGGCAAAGACTGTGTGTCTATGGACAATAGTTGTGTGCTACTACAGTGGTTATGTACCACTAGAAGTGACTATGTATCACTAGACAATAGTTGTGTGCTACTAGTTGATTATAGAGTAGTCATTGTACTACTAGATGAAGACATCACAGAAAGATAACTCCCTAGTCAAGAGGGAGTGTTGATGTTTCAACATTGGGCGGACCTTCTCCTAGATTGAGATATAGACCAAGGGAGATAGGATGCATTTATCAAAAAGGTGTACTTATGGTAAATGGTCTCAGGTGTATCCCTTCCTTGATCATGACAAGGACTGATATGGAATAAAGGTTCTTGAGGTGCTTTCCATGTGTCAGATAGCATCGGGCTAACACTCACTCATAAGGGTGTACATGTGGTGAATGGCCTAGGTGTAGTCTTTCTCCTTAGTCATGGTGATTTGACTAGGAATGATAAATACTCGAGATGTGTTAGATAATAATCCTAACTTACCTTGGTGTATTACTTGTCTTAGGCACCTAGACCTTTTTTAATGCATCCCAATGCATTTTTCCTCACTTGATTCGACTTTCTAGAGAGGGTAGGAGACACCTTCCTTGATTTTAGGGAGTTTTCCTTAAGTTTAGGGAGTTAACTTTGAGTTATTTAGTTAGAAATCCACTTAATAACTCATTTCCAACCTCCATGAAAAGTGTA
Source organism: Picea engelmannii (assembly GCA_009831015.1). Classification (NCBI taxonomy): domain Eukaryota; kingdom Viridiplantae; phylum Streptophyta; class Pinopsida; order Pinales; family Pinaceae; genus Picea; species Picea engelmannii. Next base: position 73,254 of record ML820277.1, read on the forward strand.
AACACCTAAAGGAAGGAGAGCGCACTTCCTCCTTAAATCAAGGAAATTGTCCCTTGATTTTAGGAATTTACCCCCTTTCTTTAGTAAACTTACATGTTTTGCATGTGATTTATGGATAGCTCGCACTTTTCATCCTATCATACTCATGTTAGGTGTGGGTTAACTATTTTATTGGTTTATGCATGTGTTTTAGCTATTTTTACACTACTTTTAGTGGTAGTTTCTATTATTAGTGACAAGATCAATTCCTCTCTACATATTGGATTGATCTCATTGTAATTTCTAACATATTGAGAATATATTGTGAATACATTCATTATTGTGGAGTAAATTATTCTATATCTCTCTCTTCTTTGTTTATTTTCAAATTCATTGGATTAGTATTATTTTTCTCATCGAATTCTATATCTCTCAGGTATCATAATTTTACATGGTATCAGAGCCTCATGGAATCTTAAGGAGAGGTATACTAGTTTTATTTGCAGGTGAAAGATCATCAAAGGAGGCAGAAAAAATCAATGGATCAACACCTTTAGCCCAAGCATTTTTTCCTAACTCCAGTCAACTACTTTGAATGGAAATTCGAGATCACCCTTGCTCTCTTGAGCAAAGGTCTCTACCGGATAACAATGGGTACAAAAGTTGAGCCAACGAATGTTGTGGAGAAGGAAAAGTATTTCAACCAAATGAATCCTTTAGGATGATATGTATATCCATATCAAGAGAATTTATGTTCCATGTCGATACTGCATCATCCCCCAATGGGGTCTGGACCAAGTTGGAAGGGTTGTTCAGTAAACAGGATGAACTTTGAGCCTACAGTTTGGATAACGAGCTCATAGGTTTGAATCCATCAAATTTTGATTATTTGCAAGAGTATTTTACAAAATTTAAATCTCTTTTAGTTCATATTAATTATTTCAAAGTAGTGAAAAAAATATGAGTGGCTCATCCTTTCCATTCTCTCAAAAATAAGTCTCGATTACTCAGTTTTTGTTTCCTCATTTCATGCTTCAAAATTAACAACTCCGAAGTGGAAAATGCCCTCTTTAGATGATTTTATTGAAGCAGTAACCCAAGAGAAGGAAAATTTAGCTTTCATGGGCTCCATAAAGGGTTATAGAGATCATTCTCTTGCAAAAAATGAAGCAAGAAAACCGAATTTCAAAGATCAGAAAAAGGGGAAAGGCAAAAACCCCGAGGCTAGAAAGGAAAAGTTCTTGAAACCAACGGATGAATCTTCTTCAAATCACAAAGTGAAGAAGAAAGAGGAAATATCTAAATGCAGCTATTGTCAAAAATTTTATCATCCTAAATATTCTTGTATGAGGAAAACTATATATGAGATGGTGAAGATGCTACAAAAAAAAAATCTCATTGTCACGACAAATGTAAGGAAGAAGGATGAAGAAAACCCGACTGAAGGAAGAGGAAAATATCATGATGGTCATGCTTTGATGACTATCACATCCTCCTTATACACTTTTATCCTTGATTCAGTTTATTCGAATCATATGTCTGCAAAGAAAGAATCATTCTCATCCATCGAAGAGTGCACAGGACCTTCTATTCTCATGGGAGACGACACACTGGTTGAGGTATGTGGTAAAGACATAGTTTCTTTGGAAGGGGGATATTTTGATAATGTGTTGCATGTACCCTCATTTTCCATGAAATTTCTTTCCATATATCATATCACATATTCAAGTTCTGAAAAAAAGGTCGAATTCTATCCGAATTCAGTGGAGATTTTGGACTTAAAAACAAGGTCTCGGGTAGCTCACGGTGTTGCAGATCATGACTCTCAGTTGTATTCATTCTCTCATTTCATTCCAAAATATGTATGAACATAATTGTTGACTCATACTAATGAAGATATTAGGTTATGGAATGAGATATTTTGGCATCATAATTACAGGTACTTTCGAAGTGTGAAGTTCGAAGAGGGTCCACTACATGCAGTTTGATATCATCATGTGGGGGATTTTTTGGATGAAACAGTTGAAAATGGTTTTGATTCTAATTTGAGAACTTTAGATAATGATGATGAGTAGGTATTTAGATAATATTCATAGGTTGATGAGAAGGTCATGGCTTCTCCGTATCCCCTACCAGTCTGGGCCAAAAAGACTTTGCATGATGTCGATGAACTAGTCGACAATCCGACGGATTCGAGGAGGACTAGATCACGGTTTTTTTAGGCCCCCACTGCCTTGGATTCCATAGAGAATTTTATTCCATAAATTGGTATATTTCACTTGAAGAAGATCCACATTCATATACATAGGTCACAGGAAACCCCTTCTGGGAAGCTGCTATGAATGAGGAGTACAATGCTCTCATAGAGAACCAAACATGGGATTCGGTTCCACTTTCGAAAGGAAGAAATCTTGTTCGGTGAAGATGGATATTTTGGACAAATATGGATGCAAATGGTGAGATCAGTAAGTATAAATATCATCTTGTTGTTAAAGGTTACTCTCAGGTACATTGCATTGATTATACCAAGACTTTTTCACCAGTTGCAAAAATGGACTCCATTAGGCTAGCTTTGGCCATTACGGCTTATCGACACTGGGAAGTCCATCATATGGATGTGAAGAGTGTTTTTATTTACAGGGATATGAAGGAGGAGATATATATGGATCATAAACAAGGGTGTTTTCATGATCGAGTGATTTCACTGCAGTACTACCCCACTGAGCAGCAGGTTGTAGACATCTTCACCAAATCCTTCACTAAGAAGAAATTCTCTGACTTGCAAGATCTTTTGGTTGTGGTAGAGATAGTTGGGTAGAATCTCACAGTTTACTTGGCATTTTTTTAAGTCCTCTTTTTTTCTGGGGGGGGGTTCCCATGATATTTTCCCTCTTTCCTCATTTTATGAAGGTTTCATTATTGTATTGAGTACCTAAAATGGCCTAGTAGTCGGGACTCACATTTTCTTATTATGTCACTACAGTTAGTCTTAAGGGGGGATGTTATAGAATAATCCTAACTTCTCTTGGTGTATTACTTGTCTTAGGCACCTAGACCTTGGTTAATGCATCCCAATGCATTTTTCCTCACTTGATTTGACTTTCTAGAGAGGGTAGGAGACACCTTACTTGATTTTAGGGAGTTTTCATTAAGTTTAGGGAGTTAAATTTGATTTATTTAGTTAGAAATCCACTTAATAACTCCTTTCCAAGATCCATGCAAAGTTTAAACACCTAAAGGAAGGAGAGCGCACTTCCTCCTTAAATCAAGGAAATTGTCCCTTGATTTTAGGAATTCACCCCCTTTCTTTAATAAAATTGCATGTTTTGCATGTTAGTTATGGATAACTCTCACTTTTCAGCCTATCATACTCATTTTAGGTGTGGGTTAACTATTTTAGAGGTTTAGGCATGTGCTTTAGCTATTTTTACACTACTTTTAGTGGTAATTGTTATTATTAGTGTCAAGATCAATTCCTCTCTACATATTGGATTGATCTCATTGTAATTTATATCATATTGAGAATATATTGTGAATACATTCATTCTTTTGGAGTAAATTCTTCTCTATCTCTCTCTTCTTTGTTTATTTGTAAATTCATTGGATTAGTATTATTTTTCTCATCGAATTCTAGATCTTGTGAGTCTTAGAATTTTACAAGATGCTAGATACTATCACATGCGGACCCAAAGTGATTCTCATCTCAGAGAGAGTCAATTGGCTCAGAGAGAGAGCCACAAAAGGAGTTTTCCTCTCAGTTCAAGTGGGAGAGAGAAATCTCCCAAGAATGTCAGACAAGTGTCATGAATCTAGGGTGAAGTTTGTATACTTCAGAGACAAGCTTTGGCATGATGAAGAATGTCTCCCTCTTTGAGAGGGAGTGTTGATGTTTGGACAATATCAAGAAGACATTCTTCCATATATATATGACATAATATTTATAATACAAGGTATAAATATATATAATAAATAAGTAGTTATTTATTATCCAAGGGACGCATCCTTTCATGGATGGTCACCATATGTTCTCTATATATGGAACACTCATCATTGTAATAATAAATCAATTGATCATATATCATCTCATATTATCTCATAAAAAAT
>ML820278.1:0-30689 GCA_009831015.1 Picea engelmannii
AAGCCAAGCCACCTTGCACTGGGGCACCCATTTCTATATCTCCATGTTTACCCCAACTGATTCTTTATTCATTCAGTAATTGTACAAAACCTTTATTTTCAACATTTACATAGTTTTTGTTGTCTCCTTTAGCAACCTTCCTTTCCCAAAAAAACAACCCATGCCACCCTTGGTTGGGGAATTCCTTTACATTATTACTCTTTCTTGACATCATCCATAACCCCCGAGTATCCCATAGTCCAGGTACCATTGATCTCTGAGTTTTTCCACTGTGTCACACCTCTAGCACAATTTAACCCCACGTCTATTCATCCCCCTGACACTAGGTCCAGTTTCACGGTTGCTACCACCCATACTTCACACATATCCCCAACCAAGGGAAGTCTTGAGTCTCACCACATCTTGAATTTGTCCATGTTCCTCATCAATTCCTAATCTCATCCCATGGATTTCTTGAAGCCCTTTGCTTCTTGGAGTCACGTCTCCCTTTCTGTTGACATCAACACAGTTTTCAAACAGGCGACAGTATCTTGACTCTCATTACCTTTATAATGAGGAGTCTTAGACGGCACAGGGAGAACCATCATTTCTCTCTGCTGTCATTGACCCACATAACATTCGACTTCAACACAACCTCATGTTACGGTGGGTCTTACTTGGCGACTATTGTAGTTGTTTTATACTAGCCGAAGACCTCTAACAATTGTTGGGCTATCAATGCCTGCGAATCATCGACACTTCTCACAGGTGTCATCACCTCTTTTCAGAGTATGATTCACCATCAGAATTGTCATCTTCCATGATCAAACCGCTCTGGAGGGCACTGTAGTTATGCACATTAGTGTACAACTTCAGTTACTGTCTTACACATTTTGAGTTACATGACATGAGCATGGGGCATGCCTGCCTCATTTGTATATGGTTTTTCTTTTTCCACACCTAAAGAAAGGTTTGGGTCCTACAGGTTCCTCTCTCCTTCCAATGGGTCTCTCTTGCAATTTCTCTCAACACTCTTTCTTACAATGGTACTCTCAGTAGAAGAAACATTGACGTATTTCAACTATCCGTATGCTCCTAACCTCACACATCAAGGGGAATCTGTTATCACTGAAATTTCCTCCGCAAATGGTCACAGTAATCCAGCATCTCCAAACACCTATTCGTTCATTCATGGCCCAAAAAATGTATTTCCAAAGGGCACAAACTATACAACTGGTTATATAATCAACATGCACTCAGAATATAAAGGAAGCATGTGCACACGCGCCAATTGAAAATGCAGGAAAAGTGCACATGTGCTTGATGCGTGACTTTGTACGCAAAATGCCGTGCACACCTGAGAACGATGCATTTATGATTCTGGTCAGCCTCCCATCCACTTTTGGTTCAGCTCCCAAGTCGATTTGACCCTCAAATCCGAACTGAATCCGAGTGGTAGGTTGGTCAAAGACCTAAGGGTGCCCTAAAGGGCCCCTTGTTCACACTAAAGGCTGGTTGGATAATGCCTCAAAGATTTACTATAAAAAGAGGCCATGGGTGCACTATATTTTCAAGAATCTATTTGTATTGTTATGCTCCCTCTATTCTCCTACAAGGAACCTCTTTCCTTCTTGGAGCATACTAGCACCATTTCATTGAGCTATTCACCTCACCTCTTGAGGGAATGAGCTTTGGATTTATTCACCATTTTATTTTTAGTTTTCCATTTGTAAGAAGAGCTCTCACATAGGGGATTCAAGAGCCCTTCCTTGGAGGAAGAGGGTACCCATAAGTCTCCCTTTCTCTTTGGTGTTTTCCCACTAATACAGTCTATCCATTGGTGGCATGAATATTGGTCAATTGTTTGGTTGATTTTGGTTTCAATTTCCTTATGCACTTTAGTTTTGTTTCTTTAATTGTTATTAGCTTAGTTGTTTATTTATTTCTTGTGCTTGATGTGTCTAACTCTTGCACTAACTTATGTCCTGTTCAACTGACCCAACTAGACTTGCAAGTGTCCCTCTTTTTCTCATTCAAGTGACAAAAAGGATACAACAAAGAATATCAACCAGGTGTATGCATTTGCAAGAATTTGATTATATACATTTCAATGATGATTTTTAGGAATATGATAAATTTACTTTTTATATAGATGCATTTTCTTCGGATAGACATCATCCATACTCATGGGACCCTTGGAGAAATGATTTATAAGTTGATTTTGTTTGTTGTAAGATGAACTTGCTTACATGCAATAAATTATTATATGAAAACATTATAATTTGCATGTGTACGCTATATCAAAATGTTGAAAATATTATTTTCATGAAATGTTTTGGTGTGTTCATTAAAAGTCATAAATTCATGAATCAATTTATTTTGAGGTACTTTAACCCCAAATTTAGTAATTTCAATAATAAATTTGTTTGTATATTTGATTGGGAGATTAGGCCTTTTCTCCTCAATTTATCACTCAAATTAGGGGCCAAGCAATGTGGGATAATCCCAACATGAATCTACTAGAATTTGGCAAGGCCCAAGAAGTTAGGACATCTTCACTTCACATCTACCTTAAAATCCTTAGAATGACATGTCCTTAGAGTTAACTCCATCTCTAATACCAACCTTGACATTAGTTTCATTATATGTAGTATGAGTGTGCAAAATGCAATATACATAGATACAAATTGGCACATTACCATTGTCGGTATATTTTGTATCTAAAACATATGAAAAAATATAATAAATGGAAGCATAAAATAGCTTAAATACATGAATGAGATATTCAAATTGTTAAGCCCTAAATCATGGCACATTACCCCTTAATTGGGGTATATTACATTAGTATTGTTATTTTATTTATGTCGGCTTGGGTCCATTAGTTGTAATTGTACCTCCTAGTCTCCTATATATTCCAAGGAGACATTTTCATTTGGAATCATCTTGTATTTGTGAATTCATATGATGTATAAGGAGGTTTCCCCCTAGAAGGGGCTTATTATATGAATTTATATCTTTGTCAAGGCGTTGAGTACTTATTCTAAGGTTTTTATTCTATTTTGATATTTGGTTCTTAACATTTGGTATAAGAGCTAGACAATCCTTAGGACTGGCTTCTTCAAAACAAGTTGTCTTGGAATTTTCGCTACAAATATATTTTTTTCTTTTTTTCTTTTTTCTGGTAGGGTTTAGGATATGGAATTTCTATGGTATAGAGGCGACATAAAGATATAACTTAGGTTCAAATTTAATATATTGTTTCATTATATTTTTGGAGATACATTCTGTTCAAGTTAGGGTTTTTGACTAGTCCTATCCCATGAAATTCATGATGAGGACACAAGGAAGATGAATCAGGACTGGAGAAACTCCAAATTTGGGTTGAAGACCAACCAATTTCCTAAGATCAATATGAGGAATTTTGATGGCAAGGATCCAATCACATGGATACTTCAGATGGAGCAGTTATTTGATCTACATGATGTGCCACACAAACAAAAGGTACAAATTGTGTCCTTATATTTAGAACGTAATCAATTTGTGTGGTATCGATGGCTTTGTTCTCTCAAATCACTTATCACTTGGAAAATTTTCACGAAATAAATGATAGCACACTATGAGGATACAAGGAGAAATACCTTCTTCCGCCAATTGATAAATCTCAAGCAAAAGGGTTCAATTGTGGAGCACATTGAAAACTTCCAAAGATTGAATATAAAGGTAACAGACATTCCATATGAGCACCTGATTGATGTCTTCATAGGAACTTTAAAGGATAACATTCAACATGAGGTTCACCTTTGGGAATCCAAATCATTGGAGAATGCATTTAGGGTGGCGAGAAATGTTGATAGTAAGAATCTGGCTATGGATACTAGAAGGACCACCCCTAACATCTATCGAGAGAATAATGTTCTTTATTCTAAACCATGTCAACCTACAAGGTTGACACCTCAACAATTGGAGGAAATAAAAGAAAAAGGTTTATGATTTAATTATGAAAACAAGCATAGTAAGGGACATAACTGTGGTGAGAAGAAATTATTCTACATAGATTGTGAGGAGGAAGAAGAATAAGAACCATCTCAAGATGAATATGTACAAGATATTTCTTCTGAATAGATGACTCCCACCATACATGTCATGCATTCTCTCAAAATAGCACTCCCAAACCCTCATGATAGAAGGATATATCAAAAAGAAAAAGGTAATAGTGCTAGTTGATTCTGGTAGTACTCATAATTTCATTCACTGTAAATTAGCCAAAGCTATCAATTGCTTTATATATCCAGGGCCACAGTTTCAAGTAATGATTTAAAATGGAGGAACTATCAATTGCTCAAGCAAATTTCATAAGATCAATATTACTATGGGGGAATATGTAATGAATAGTCCAATGATTGTTATACCCATGGGTGGTGTTGATGTCATACTAGGGGTCCAATGGTTACAATCATTGGGAAAAATGGCTTTTAATTTTCAAGAACTTTTCATGAAATTTTCATTGGAAGAAAAAGGAATTTGAGTTAAGGGGTATCACAGGGAAACCCAGTAAGGTGGTAAGTTCTAATGGCATGACAAAATTGTTGAAAAATATGCATCAGGGTGTAATTATACAACTATGCTCACTAGATGTTCAAACATTTAAGCCATCTATTCCCCTAGATCTCCAAGAGTTCATTGATAAGAATTCCAAAGTATTTCAAGATATTCCCAGAGGTATTCCACCCACTCGTGATCATTATCATGTTATTCACTTAATTCCTGAGAGTATTCCTCCTAACATCAAGCCTTACATATACCCTTATGCCTAGAAGAGTGAAATTGAGTGTATTGTTGAAGAAATGTTAGAGACTATCATTATTATACCTAGCCAAATTTATTACCCTGCACCGGTGGTAATGGTACTCAATAAAGAGGGCTCATGGCGTATGTGTCCAGATTATAGAGAGATTGACAAGATCACCATTAAAGATAAGTTTCACTTTCCCGTCATTGATGAATTGTTAGATGAACTACATGATGCAATCTACTTCACAAAGTTGGATCTCCATTCAGGGTACCATCATATTATAATGAAGGAAGAAGATATAACAAAAACAACATTTTAAACTCATGAAGGCCATTATGAGTTTTTGGTCATGCCTTTTGGCCTTACAAATGCACCTTCCACATTCCAAGGTTTGATGGATTCCATTTTCAATCCCTTCCTTCGAAAATTTGTGTTAGTATTTTTTGATGATATTCTAATCTATAGAAAGTCTTCAGAAGATTATATTATACATGTTGATAGGGTGCTACAACTACTAAAGGAGAAACAACTATTATAGCATTATTAACCCCCTAGCCATTCAACCATCATCTTCAAAGAGGTCACCTATCTAATTCACCCAATTTGACCACTTTCTTCTTGAGTTTCTATCCCAATCTCCCTTCGGTCACTCTTGTACTTCATTAAGACTATGACTGAAAGGGTTGGTCTCCCTTTCTGGCCTTCCAAGTCGTGATCAGGTTGCTTTGTCTGTGTCCATAGGTTGTGATTGAGCCTAGAAGATCCCATTTTTTGACTTGGTTGCAATGGATGATACCTTCAACTAATTTCTTGGGGTTTAGTCTCAAGAAGGCTTCCATTATGAGCTCGAGGATCTTATCCTACTAACCATATGGACTTATCCCTAAATCCCTATAAGAACCAAGCCATTTCCCTTGGGAAGGAGGAGGAAAAGAACTAGAAAGGTTACTTTCGTGATTTGGTTGCAAGGCTTGGGAAAGGTGCTTGGAAGAAGGACATATCTTTAGTTTACATTTGTAAGTTATGATATTCCTTATTTGATTAATATAATATATGTTGGATGTTTCCCTCTACTTGATTGTTTATGTAAGTTCATGTATTCATTAATAGAGAATTGGTATGATTGTGTGTTATGACATACTATCATGTCTAGGAGAATCATTTGTTTATGTCTCTATTTTTGTCTTAGGTATAGGAAGAACCTAAGGGAGCTCATCTCCTACAGGGTGAAAAATCCCTACAACAAATTGGTGACCATACTGGGGAGATCACCCTTTATGTAATTTTCTTCCTTTTTTATGTGCTTTCTTTTTAATATCTTTACCCATGTAAATGTCCTGATTTGATTTCCAACCTTTTTTGTACTCTTTCCTGAGTATAGTTGAAGAAACCTCTACCTTGGATATGATAGATCTCATCCAATATCTAGCATTTTCCCATTTCTCTGTTTCGGTCACGATTTTGCAGTGTACACATAGTGACCCAAACCCTCTTGGTCTCAATTTTCCTTTCTTGGGGAGGAAACCATCTCTGCTCCTAAGTATACCAGGAGCAACCATACCTTTTGGTTGCCTTGTTCCTCTTACTGGGTCATGACCTGGTTGCACTATCTCCCTTTGCAGGGAGCGACCAACTTGTTAAAAACCCTTTTTTGGAGAGTTATCCTTCAAAAAATTTAGCCAAATCCTTTTACACTAGTCTCCTTCAACAATCCAGACCTATCTTAGGCCTGTCTCATTGGTTTTGTTTCAAATTCTTTTGAAATTTATGAAACTTATCTTCTGTATTTTTCCATCTCATGTGATTGATGGGTACAACTAGAATCATCTAGTCTAATCCCTTCAATTAAATAGAAGTCTATTCACAACTGTTTGAGAACATTCTTTCGAAAAATTTGTCATTTTATTATGCAAGTCATTTTTTCATTAGTTTGAATGCTTGTTGTTTCTCGAATCATTGAGAACTCTTGAGACTATTATCTAGACTTGAAATCTTTTGTGTGCTTTAAGTTTGCATGTTTGTTTTTTTCTTCCAACTTTTGCATTCATCACAGAACATTCTTGATTGAAAGTGAAGGTCGAAGAAGAATTTTTGTTTCAATTTTCATATAGTTTGAAAATAAAGAAAAATAAACAAAAACATTGCATTTAGATTTCTTTAGAATATGGTTGAAACAATTTGTGCTTGGTTAGGAATTTTGTAAATCATCCAATAGGTTTGGTTGGAAAATTGTCCTTTTCTCTCATTTGCAAGAATCAAAGTGAATCGGTATGAATTAGGGTAGTCTCTTACATAAGAAGCAATAAGAAAGATACTCTTGTCCCTCCCATAAATAGGATTCATCAAAAGGAAAATGATTGAAATTTCATTCTTTTGCACCTATTTGGAGTTGAGTCCTTTCAACTCATGAGTTTCACTTCCGCACAACTGTTTGAGTAAAGACCAACTTTAAAAATGAACATGCATTAAAAAAATTTAATAGAATTTTTATTTTCTAAGAACACCAACAATAGTCTAGGTTTAGGGTCTTTGGACTAAGATAAGTTAGTAAAATGTCCAAGACCACGAAAAAAAACCATATAATATTAAAGAGTTCTTAAATCCAACTTTCATATAGGAATAGATGGAAACCCCCTCTCACATAGGGGCTACACACCAGGTCACGTGCGATTGGGAAATTGAGATTACCCTTCTGAGGATTAAGCAAACGTAGTGGAACAATAGTATATTTGGGATTCTTTTTGAGAATCATTTGTTTCCATTTGGTCTCATAACTTCATGAATCTTGAATTCGTTCAGGGTCTTATGGAGATTTTTCGAGTCCTCTTGTTCTCAGTCCTCTTGCGGAATTTCGGACTTGATATCCTTCCCATACCGTCGGACTCGACTATTGACTATACCCACCCAGAGGCTAAATGCAAGTTTGTGATGTTAGTTTCCATAATGTTTAGGGATTTTATACAAGGTGATGACGAAGGGGAGTCTTTGCTGTACTTGGATTAGATGTTGGTCAAACTCACTCAGGATCCTTGGAGGGAAACCCATAGATAGACCATCGAGGAGCTTACACCAAGGTGTAAGTCTGTTAAGCAAGCCACCAATGCAACTAATCCATCCACTTAACCCTGCCCCTTCTCACATGTTCTCGCGATGTTGGATTTCATCACCAACTAGTGAGCTCATAGGGAGAAGTTTTGGTTTGTTTGCTTGATTCCTAGTTTTATTAGCGCATGTTGTTTATTTTATTTAGTTGGCTTTAGGACTGTTATTGTCATATTTTAATCTTGGCTGACCAAGACCTGTGTAGTTCTCGGAGGATGAAAGGTTTTCCTCCTCTACATTTCAAACCCTTTCCTCCCAACTCACATGAAGACCATCCTCAATAGGAATTCCTCGAAGAAAACCACTCTGAAGCTGTAAGTATTGTTACCCCTTTATTCAACACATGGAGGGAGACAAATTTTGAGAAGGATTTGTCCTCCCTGCAAATACACCCTTGATCGACCCTTTTAGTCCCCTCCTTATTCAGGTAAACTCCACTAAAGAACCCGAACTTGATACCGATTACCCTCGTCTACCACTTATGCCTTGTCGTGAGCATTGAAACCCAACAAATCCATTCCTCAGAAGGTTTCACCATGCCACCATGGGTTTCTGGTCCATTTGATCCTATGAAGACCCCTGAACAACCCCACGACATCCTCAATCGATTAGATACAACTATAGACTCTACTTTTAAAATATTGTAATGCGATCTGTCACATGCCTCTTCACACACCCCTCATCCCCCCATATTTGGCATCTCCCATATGTTTCAAACTTATTTCCCCCAACCCTCTGTTATAATATAATGGATGTTCTTGTTTAACCATAGACAATATCACTACTATCACCCAACCATAGGCCGAAGGCACCCTCGAGCACCTTAAACTTGATAAAGAATCATTCCAGAAGAAAACTCTAGGCTAGATAACCAAACAAGATAGCGCACCTCTCTCCAAGGATAACGCACCAAATAGGAGTAACAAGAGTTGATCAAAGAGTCCAAACCATAACCAAGAGAGAGTCCAGGCCAAAACTAAAATCTGCTAGCTGCAACAGCTGCAACGACAACTCTCCTCCAAACTTGTGCACAAACTGGCCCACTGTAGTGCGCACAAGTGTTGCTTCTGCAGTTCTGAGAATGCCTGCCAGAATGAAGGCTGGCCTCCTGTATTTATACTAAAACTGGCAAACTGCCTGGGCCAAATTCTAATTCTGGGTGCCTATTTACTTAGTATATAATATTTCCTTTAGACGACTTCTTCTCTTGGAGGCTAATAACCTAATACAAATTATCCTCTTGAGTTGACTTGTCTTCTAGGGTTATTAGCCAACTAGTTTAGGGTTTCTTCTTGCTTCCCAGAATATTCTATTCTTGTCAGGTTTACACGTGGAGGTAAATACCTCCCACAGCTACCATAATATCAACACTCCCTCCTAGCTAGATAGGTATTTGAAAGTAATGGTCTTGAGCACAAACATACCATTTACCCAGTAGCATAAACATAGTCGTATAGAGTACCTCATGACTAGATCATGAGCACAATCATCACTATCAGTCTTGACGCAACCACGCTCACAAGCACGCCTGCTCACAGGATCTTCTCCCTTCTCGGCCCGAAGAACTCTAAGGCTCTTCTAATTCCCTATCGAGAATTTTGCACCCACAACAAACCTTCACCAGACCTCCCCTTCGTACTCGAAATATCGGACTTCGCGGCCCTGCAAGGTCAGTGGTCAGACATTCGACCCTCGAATCCCCAATATCCGATGACAGTCAATGCTTTCCTTCTCTTTCCTCTATCGGGACTTTCTCTATCACAAATTCGGCACTCGCGATGTCGAGCAACTCGGTTCTCTGACTACCAATACCCGATACGCCTAAACTCCGACACACGCTTGAGTTTGACTTTTCGCCACTTCACTCCATCGGAATTGCGGAGTTCGCAATATCGTGAATCCTATTGCATATGTTTCGAGTTTTCTTGCCATGAAACTCTGATATATTGTGCCACCTGTCCACTAGCCAACTCCGCTAGGGCCCCACACTATCCTTCTGGTTGTCAGAATATTGCGTATCACGATTTCACGATTCCCGTTGCAATATTATGGAGCTTCGACCTATGAAACCTCGATATGTGAGTTCACGTGTAGATTAGCGGTCCTTGTGACTTTGATCTATGTTTCTGCCACTGCTGAGCTTCGAACCTCTAAATTACTCTGCCATATTTCCCCTTCTTCTCCATGAGATCTGACGGTTCACGGGATGTCACGAATCCTCCTCGGAGAATACCGACCATCTGTTCCTCCTAATGAAATCTATGAAACAACTAAGTGTTCTTCTACGAAACTCATCCACCTGCGTGCAAACTTGTGACGCCTGTTGAGCACTCCATGACACGAACTTCCTGTGCCTTCACTTAGTGATAATTCGAAGGCCTTACCCTTCCTGAGCTTTTCCATGACTTTCAAGTCCTTCAGAAAACCTCTTGCACGTACTCCTTGTGGAAAACATTCAACCACATCTAAGGGTTGAAGTCCTTCGACTCTGCGCACACCTGCAGCAGTAGTCTTAAACACTTCTCTCAGGATCGCAACCCTGAAGTTTCACTCGGCCTGCGCACTACCTGCACGGCTCCTGTGTCCAATTGCACTTCTGGGTGAATGAGAACAAAAGTGACTCTATCTGAACCCTCTGTCAACGCACTCCTTGTGGACAAATTCGACTGCACTCCTTGCAGGAATCCTTGTTCAGATAGAGAAACAATTGAAACTCATTCCTTCTCCCCTTCAGACTTCAATTCAAACATGAAATCATATACACAACACATAAAGAAAATGTAAAATAGGAAAGAAAACATTCAAGAGCATATCATTCAACATCAATACACAGAGAAAACACAAAACCATGAATTTGAATCAACTCTTCTATTAATTCAAACATCTGTACATGGGTGTTCTTACACAGCTCTCTGCATGCTCTTCTTCTCAATGCTCAGAATTACTGTTACAATGCACAATGAGGGTGACTATATCCCATTTCCCTCTTGCGCTCTCAAACAGTCTAATCTAGAATTAAATTCTATCTACCTGCATTAACTATATTAAATGCCTCCTACCTACTAAGGACGAGAGCTAAAGGCTCAAGGTCCAATTACAATGTACAAGTGTGCCTCATCTTAATGGCTCATTTAAGATTGCGCAACAATTTCCAAGGTGTTTTCAAAATTTGTGCTAGCGCTTGTCCAACTGTCTCCTGCCTTCCACACTAGCTCGCTTGATGTGGGAGATGCTCCTGCATCATACTCCTTCACTTGAAAAAATTCATGGGCTCCTATCCATGAGCTCGTGCACGGTCTGTCCATGCTTCTATATCTCTGCTTCAGTCTCCCAGCTGACATCTTCAATTAGATGATTCTTCCACTTGACCAGATACTCAAAGTATTCTTTCCTCCTGGTCTTCTTGCCAATTCTTTTATCCAGTATGCACTCCATCTGTGGCTTCTCTACAACTAGCATCTTCTTTTTCCACTGGATCATTGGTTACTTATCTCCAGTCTCTGCTTCCTCAACTCTATATGGGTACAAATATGAGATATTGAATATCGAAGAAATTCCGATCCCATCGAGTAATTCAATCTCATAAGAGTTTGCCCCAAATTTCTTCAAGACCCTGCATGGTCTGATTTTCTTCATCTTCAACTTATTGTATGTTCCTCTTGGGAACCTTTCTTTCTACAAATGTGCCAGAACCAGATCACCAACCTCAAACTGAAGTTGTCTTCTATGCTGATCTACCCTGTGCTTATATTCCTGGCTTGAATTCAACAGTCGCTCCTTCACCCGGCTGTGAAGTTCTTTCATTGCCTCTGCGAACTCTTCTGCACTAGCGCTCCTAGTCGTAGTCTGTTCTGAATCCCTCAGTTCATAAATCCTTCTCGACTACATGTCATAGACAACCTGAAATGGAATCTACCCTGTGCTCCTATTAACAGAGTCATTATAATCAAACTCTGCCTGTGGTAATATGCTATCCCACTAGCTGTGGTGTTCTATCACCAAGCTTCTCAGCAAGTCTCCCAGACTTCTGTTGACCACTTATGTCTGTCCATCCATCTGAGGATGATAAGCTAAACTAAATGACAAGTTAGTTCCCAGCTTCTTCCATAAGGTCCTCCAAAAATTCCCTATGAATTTGGTGTCTCGATCCGAAACTATACTTCTCGGCAACCCATGAAGTCGAATGACCTCTTTGAAAAACAGGTTCGCGATGTGAGTCACGTCACTGGTCTTTTGACATGGAATGAAGTGTGCCATTTTGGAAAATCTATCCACCACCACAAAGATTGAATCAACACCTCTTTTTGTCATTGGCAACCCCAATACAAAATCTATGCTAATCACATCCCACGACCTCTCTGGTATGGGCAATGGTTGATAGAACCATGCATTCTGCTTCCTTCCCTTCGAATGCTGGAAAATTATTGATGCAGACGGCACCCAACACACGTCCACGATCACCAGGACCTTCTTCTTCACGGGCCCAAAGACCTAAAATACTCTTCTTATCCCTTATCGGGACCCCTTCAATACCCACAGAACTCTCTCCCTGCGATCTCCCCTTTGTCTTATCGGGAAATCGGGTTTCGCGTTATCGTGAAACTCGTGGGCACGTTCCTCGTGCTACACAAACCCTGAAACCCGATGGGTCTCAATGCCGATGCTTCTTCGTTCCTATCGGGGATTTCCCTATCGGGAAATCAGCATATGTGATGTCGCCTTTCACTGGCAGCACAAATCTCTAAACCCTGATTCGCGATGGCACCTGTCTCTCTCTCCCAAGCTCCTTCAGGTTATCCCCTTCCGCATATGACCTGTCATTCCATGAGACCATGACCTGCTCCTCATCGGAGTTTTGGACTTTGCGGTTTTGATATGCATAGAACCTATGCTTCCGGAAAATCCGAGATGCCGAACCCCGATACACGTGCGGTCTCTCTCCTCCACGTCACCGCTCCTTTCTCTGCTTATCGGGGATCACAAAATCGTGATTTCTATTTCAGCAATTCCTTTGTGAGAAAGAACCCTGAATTTTCGAACCTGACTCTTCAGGATCTCCCGCCACATGTCCTTGCTGCGATCAACGGTTCTGACCCTTCTCGGGAAATCGCGGATTGCGATTTCAATATGCTCGATCCTCTTGTCTACGGAAATCCCAATGACCTTGATGTCCCGATGACTCCTCGGGTTCTTCCTCTAATCTGGGGACTTAACCCCTGTGCAACTTCCCAGAGATCTAATGGCTGACGAAATTTCGCTGATTTCTCCTACAAGCCCTGACCGTTGATTCTTCCCCTTTGAGGATTTCTTGAGAAACTATAGGTTCTTTCTTAGAACTTGTTCTCCAACTCCTGTATTTGTACTTCCTTCTCAAATCTTCCTTGACCCAAAACCTCCTGGCTATCTTTCAACCATACTATGAAGGAACTATCCCTCTTGAGCTTGCGCGCACTACTCGTGCTCAACATTCAACGCTTTCTAAGTGTTGAATCTTTCAGACTCTGCGCACTCCCTGCAGCAGCAGTCGTCTAACTCCTTTACTCAGACTAATAGATGAGACTTATTCTTATCCAGCCTACACACTCCTTGCAGGACCTCAATAACCCAAATCAACTCCTGGGAAAATAAAATCAAAAGGTTCAGATACTGAGCCTTCATCGACGCACTCCTTGCGGATGAATTCGATTGCACACCTTGCAAAAATCTCCCGGCTCAGATAGAGAAACAATTGAAACTTATCCTCTTCCCTTTTAGAATTCAACTAAAACCTGAAATCACATGCACAACATATACAAAGCAAATGCATCACCAGAAAACAAACATTCATGAGCACCTAAATGACATACACAGAGAAACAGCACCAGCCATGAATTTGAATCAGAATTCCATTCTATTAATTCAACATCTGTACATGGGTGTTCTCCACAAGTTCTTTGCTTTCTCTTCTCTTCTGAATGCTTGATTCTGAATAATGTTACAATGATACAACGAGGGTGTCTATATACGTTTTCCCTCTCAGACTCTAAAACTGTCTAATCTGGAAATAAAATCCTATCTACCTGCATTAAAACTATTAAATGCCTCCTATCTATTTCAGACAAGAGCGTATGGCTCGAGGTCTGATACAACATACAAAAGGCACTCCTTCATAAAGGATCATTTAAGACTTGCGCTACAATCCCAAAGCACTTTTCAAAATTTGGGTTTGTTTCTCCAGCTGATCTTTCACTTGATGTGCTGGCTCGCTTGCTGAGTTGGCGATGCTCCTGCATCATACTCCTCGGCTTGAAAACTTTCACGGGCTCCTATCCATGAGCTCCTACATGGTCTGTCCATGCTTTTGGATAACTACTTCTATCTCCCAGCTGGCATGTTCCACTAGATGATTCTTCCATTTCACCAGATACTCGAAGTATTGCTTTCGTCTGGTTCTTTTGCTGACTCTCTTGTCAAGTATACGCTCCATCTGTGGCCTTTCTGCAATCGGCATCTACTTCTACCACTGGACCTCTGGCTGTTCATCAGTTCCAGTTCCTATTTCCTCCACCTTATATGGATATAAGTTTGAAACATTGAATGTCGGAGAGATTCCTATCTCATCCGGCAACTCAATCTCATAAGCGTTTTCTCCCAACTTCTTTAGGACTCTGCATGGCTCAATTTTCTTCATCTTCAACTTGTTGTATGTTCCCCTTGGGAAMCTTTCTTTCCTCAGATGCACCAGAACTAGATCACYAACCTCGAACTGAAGTTGTCTTCTATGATGATCCACTCTGCGTTTATATTCCTGGTTCGACTCCAKCAATCGCTGCTTCACTCTGCTGTGAAGTTCTTCCATCGCCTCTGCGAATTCTTCAACGCTTGCACTCTTTGTGATTATCTGTTCTGAGTCCCTCAGTTCAGATACTCCTCTCGACTGCTTTCCATATACAATCTCAAATGGTATTTTCCCTGTGCTTCTATTCACTGAATCGTTGTAAGCGAATTCTGCCTGTGGCAACACATTATCCCAACTGCTGTGGTGCTCCGTCACCAGGATTCTTAATAAATCTCCAAGGCTTCGATTTACAACCTCTGTTTTCCCATCCATTTGAGGATGATAGGCTGAACTAAACATCAAGTTAGTTCCCATCTTCTTCCAGAGTGTCCTCCAGAAATGTCCAATGAACTTTGTATCCCTGTCCGATACAATGCTTCTGGGTARACCATGAAGTCTAACAATCTCCTTGAAGAACAGATTTGCGATATGAGTCGCATCGCTGGTCTTCTGGCATGGAATAAAATGTGCCATTTTGGAAAACCTGTCGACCAYGACAAAGATCGAGTCATGTCCTCTTTGCRTCCTCGGTAATCCCAATACGAAATCCATGCTGATTTCATCCCATGGCCTCTCAAGTATGGGTAATGATTGATAGAATCCCGCATTCTGCTTTCTGCCCTTTGAATGCTGACAAATTCTGCACCTGTCAACAAAATTTTTGACATCTGTTCACATCTTCAGCCAAAAGTAGGCTTCACTCAGCTTTGCAAATGTCTTGTCATGGCCAAAATGACCTGCTAAGCCACCATTGTGCTTTTCTTTTAGCAGATTCTCCCTCATGGAGAAATTTGGAATGCATAACTGATTACCTCTGAACAACAATCCATTATGGATCATGTAATCCATCCATGGGCTTCTGTCTCTGAGAACTGGATTCTCAGCTGCCTCGTATGCCTCTGCAAAATCAGCATCACCTGCATACATGTCCTTAAGGTTTTCAAAACTCAATGTCTTGACTCTGAACTCCTGCAGCAACAAACACTTCCTGCTCAAGGCATCATCCACTTTGTTAGCAGTCCCTGAAATGTGTTTAATTACAAATGTAAAGTTCTGCATATACTCTACCCATTTAGCATGTTTCTGATTTAGCTTCTCCTGCTGAGTCACAAACTGTAATGCATGATTATCACTATACAGTACAAACTCTCTTGGGATCAGATAATGTCTCCACTTCTTCAACACTTGTATGATAGCATAAAATTCTTTATCATACGTAGAATACTTCAGCTTTGTCTCATCCAGCTTCTCGCTGAAATATGCAATTGGTCTGTCCTCCTAGCTCAAGACCGCTCCTATGGCAAAGCCACTTGCATCACATTTCACTTGGAATACCTTTGCAAAATCTGGCAACACCAAAACCAACTGTTCTGTGATCTTTCGCTTCAACAGATTGAAGCTTTTCTCTGCCTCTTCAGTCCAATGAAAATATTTATGTCTTTTCTTGACTTTGTCCATCATCGTTGCACTAATTCCACTGAAGTTCCTAATGAATTTCCTGTAGAAACTTGCCAATCCGTGGAAACTTCTCACCTCGAAAACATTTCTTGGTGATGGCCAATTTTTAATCACCTCCACTTTACTCGGATCTATATTCAATTCATTTTCTGATATGACAAACCCCAAGTAAATGAGTTATGTCTTCATAAATGAAGATTTCCTCACATTGATCAACATCTTCTCTTGCTGTAGCTTCCTCATTACTGCAGCTAAATGCTTCAGATGTTCTTCCTTCATTTTGCTGAAAATCAATATGTCATCTAAATAAACAATGACAAACTTACCAATGAATTCCTTCAGCACTTCATTCATCAGTCTCATGAATGTACTTGGTGCATTCATCAAACCAAATGACATGACTAGCCATTCGTACAACCCTTCATTGGTTTTGAAGGTTGTCTTCCACTCATCACCTTCCCTCATGCGAATCTGATGGTATCCGCTTTTCAAATCAACCTTTGAAAAAAACTCTACTCCACTCAAGCAGTCCATCAAGTCATCCATCCTTGACAATGGAAACCTGTACCTAATGGTTATCTTGTTGATGGCTCTGGAATCAGTGCACATTCTCCAACCTCCATCCTTCTTTGGACTTAGTATCGTTGGAACGACACATAGATTTAGACTCTCTCTGACCAGTCCTTTATCCAGCAGCTCTTGTACCTACCTTTTTCCCTCCTCATTCTCCTGCAGTGTCAACCTGTACGCTTCCTTGTTTGGCAAACTAGCTCCTGGTATGAGGTCTATATGATGACTTATGCTCCTCATCGGCGGCAACGAATTAGGTAATTCGTCTACCACTATGTCAGCGAACTCTTCCAACAGTTCCTGAATTTCCTCCGGTAGATCATCCACTCTTGTGCTAGTCAAAACAACCCTTGGTTTCCTGACCACCAAGAATTGTGGATCTTCCTTCTTCTTTGCTTCTGCCAGAAGTTCCTTCCCACTCATGAGAAGTATCCTGTTGTTCACTTTCGGTTTCACCTCCTTATCTTTTATCGAAAGTAACATATGTGTTCTCCCATTCTTCTCTAAAGTGTACGTATTCATATTCCCATCATGAATTACGTTCCTGTCATATTGCCATGGTCTGCCTAGCAATAAATGACATACATCCATAGGAATAACATCACAGAGAATTTTATCATTATATCCTCCTATCTTGATGTCCACTAAGCACTGTTTAGTGGCACTCACCTGATGTCCCTTCTGTAGCCATGAGACTTTATATGGACTCGGGTGATCAGTTGTTTCCAGCTCTAATTTTTCCACCATCTTGGTTGAAACGAGATTGTCAGTGCTTTCGCTATCCACAATAACCTTGCATTTCCTGTCTTTGGTCTTGCATGCAGTTCTGAACAGTCTGCTTCTCTGAGCTGCGTCCTCCACCTCCTTCTTGGGTGTTACGAGAAATTTTCGCATCATCAAAGACCTTCCATCTTCTGCGTCCTCTGCTTCAGCAGCTCACCTTTGTGCCTCGACGATGTGAGGTTCTCCTTTATCTGTCTTCCTATCTGGATAGTCAACTGCCTTATGTCCATTTTTCCCACATGTGTAACATGTGATGATTCCTCCTCTGCCTCTTCCTCTACCTCTGGTATGAGGAAAAGTATTAACATCAGCGTATCCTCCACTCTATTCTGCCTGCTACATTCGCTCTTCAGCGTGCTAGCCTCGCTGAGAACTTCCACCTCTTTCCATTTGGGTCTGAAGCTTCTTCCAGTCATCTTTGGATTTTTGAAACCTGTCTTGGGAAAATGATTTTCCTCTTGGCTAGCTCTTGCCTCGCCCTCGCTGTGCTGGCTTACGACTTAGTTTCTCTTCTGCCTTCAATGCCATATGATACGCATCCTCAACCATTCTGACGGTTGTCATGCTCATCTCATCCTGGATATCGTATCTTAAGCCATTCATATACCTGGCAACTTTTTCATCATCACTCTCCCGATGACCTGCTCTGATATTGATCTTGTAAAATTCTTCGGTGTATTCCTTCACCGTCATCAACTTCTGTCTCAGGTTCTGCATTCACCTGAACAATGTGATTTGATAATCCCTTGGGATGAACTTTTCCTTCATTTTTGCAATCATTTGATCCCAGCTTTTAATTTTCTGTTTTCCTTTGGAACGTCTATCTGCCTGAAGCTCGTCCCACCATAATGCTGCATGTCCTTTCAGTTTGGTAACAACATGCCTAATCTTCTTATCTTCTTCGATGTCTTCATAATCGAAGTAAGTATCAAGAGCTCAAATCCAATCCAGAAGCTCTTCTGCATCCAGGCTCCCTTCATAAGTTGGAATGTCCATTTTCGTCTTTGAACTCATCCGAGCGATAGCCTTAATTAACCGCTCATTTGCTGCATCCTCGGCTACAACTTCTCCTTGTTGTTCAGCTTCAGCTTCGCCCTCAGAGTCACTTAAGTCTCCAACATTGGCTGTGCATCTCTGCGCTGCTTCCATGTCTTCCAATCTCGCTCTGAGATCGCGTATCTGTCTCTCCATCTCTGGATTCCCTGCCGGCCTACCTCTTCTTCGCACATCCCTGTCCTCTGTATCAGGCGATTGCCTTTCCCTTCTGGGCGGCATGGTGAAATTTTTCTTTTCTCCACTGCTACAGAAAATAGAGAGAATTCCTTTCTCTGATACCACTATGATGCAGACGACACCCAACACACGTACACGATCACTAGGACCTTCTTCTTCACGGGCCCGAAGAGCTAAAATACTCTTCTTATCCCTTATCGGGACCCCTTCAATAACCATAGAACTCTCTCCCTGCGATCTCCCCTTTGTCTTATCGGGAAATCGGGTTTCGCGTTATCGCGAAACTCGTGGGCACGTTCCTCTTGCTACACAAACCTCAAAACCTGATGGGTCTCAATGCCGATGCTTCTTCGTTCCTATCGGGGATTTCCCTATCGAGAAATCGGCATATGCGATGTCGCGTTTCACTGGCGCCATGAATCTCCGAACCCCGATTCGCGATGGCACCTGTCTCTCTCTACCAAGATCCTTTAGGTTAGCCCCTTCCGCATATGACCTGTCATTCCATGAGACCATGACCTGCTCCCCGTCAGAGTTTCAGAATTCACAGTTTTGATATGCATAGAACCTACGCTTCCGGAAACTCTGAGACGCCGAACCCTGATACACGTGCGGTCTCTCTCCTCCATGTCACCGCTCCTTTCTCCGCTTATCAGGGATCACAAAATCGCGATTTCTATTTCAGCAATTCCTTTGTGAGAAAGAACCCCAAATTTCCAAACCTGACTCTTCGGGATCTTTTGCCACGTGTCCTTGCTGCGATCAACGGTTCCAACCCTTCTTGGGAAATCGCGGATCACAATTTCAATATGCTCGATCCTCTTGTCTATGGAAATCCCGATGACCTTGATGTCCCGATGACTCCTCGGGTTCTTCCTCTAATCTGGGGACTTAACCCCTGCACAACTTCCCAAAGATCTGACGGCTGATGGGATTTCGCTGATTTCTCCTACGAGCCCTGACCGTTGATTCTTTCCCTTTGAGGATTTCCTGAGAAACTACAGGTTCTTTCTCAGAACTTGTTCTCCAACTCCTGTATTTGTACTTCCTTCTCAAACCTTCCTCGACCCAAAACCTCCTGGCTATATTTCAACCATACTATGAAGGAACTATCCCTCTTGAGCTTGCACGCACTACTCGCGCTCAGCATTCAACGCTTTCTAAGTGTTGAATCTTTCAGACTCTGTGCACTCCCTGCAGCAACAGTCCTCTAACTCCTTTACTCAGACTAACAGCTGCGACTTCTTCTTATCCAGCCTGCACGCTCCTTGCAGGACCTCAATAACCCAAATCAACTCCTGGGCAAATAAAATCAAAAGGTTCAGCTACTGAGCCTTCATCGACGCACTCCTTGTGGATGAATTCGACTGCACACCTTGTAGGAATCTCCTGGCTCAGATAGAGAAACAATTGAAACTTATCCTCTTCCCTTTCAGACTTCAGCTAAAACCTGAAATCACATGCATAGCATATACAAAGCAAATGCATCACCATAAAACAAACATTCATGAGCACCTAAACGACATACATAGAGAAACAACACCAGCCATGAATTTGAATCAGAATTCCATTCTATTAATTCAACATATGTACATGGGTGTTCTCCACAAGTTCTCTGCTTGCTCTTCTCTTCTGAATGCTTGATTCTGAATAATGTTACAATGATACAATGAGGGTGTCTATATCCGTTTTCCCTCTCAGACTCTAAAACTGTCTAATCTGGAAATAAAATCCTATCTACCTGCATTAAACCTATTCAATGCCTCCTATCTATTTAAGAAAAGATCGTATGGCTCGAGGTCTAATACAACATACAAAAGGTGCTCCTTCATAAAGGATCATTTAAGACTTGCGCTACAATCCCAAAGCACTTTTCAAAATTTAGGTTTGTTTCTCCAGCTGATCTTTAGCTTGATGTGCTGGCTCGCTTGTTGAGTTGGCGATGCTCCTGCATCAATTCTACACTTGTCTACAAATCTCTTGACATCTGCTCACATTCCCGACCAAAAATATGACTCATTTAGCTTCGTGAATGTCTTATCATGACCAAAATGTCCTGCCAGTCCTCCACTGTGTTTCTCCTTCAGCAGGTTCTCC
The DNA here is from genome assembly GCA_009831015.1 of Picea engelmannii. NCBI lineage: Eukaryota > Viridiplantae > Streptophyta > Pinopsida > Pinales > Pinaceae > Picea > Picea engelmannii. The sequence continues at coordinate 20,832 of ML820278.1, forward strand.
CTCATGGAGCATTTCGGAATACACAGTTGATTGCTCCTGAACAACAATACTTCCTGGATCATGTAGTCTATCCACGAGCTTCTGTCTCTGAGAATTGGATTCTCAACTGCTTCATACGCCTCTTGAAAATCTGGATCATTAGCGTACATGTCCCTGAGATCATCAAAACCCAATGTTTTGACTCGGAACTCCTGCAGCAACAAACATTTCCTGCTCAAAGCATCAACAACTTTGTTAGCAGTACCAGAAATATGTTTTATCACAAATGTGAAATTCTGCATAAACTCAACCCATTTGACATGCTTCTGATTCAACTTCTCCTGTTGAGTCACAAACTGCAGTGCATGATTGTCACTGTACAAAACAAACTCTTTCCGGATCAAGTAATGCCTCCATTTCTTTAATGCCTGTATGATAGCATAAAAATCCTTATCGTAAGTGGAGCACTTCAATTTCTCCTCATTCAGCTTCTTGCTGAAATACGCGATTGGCATGTCTTCCTGACTCAAGACTGCCCCGATTGCAAGTCCGCTTGCATCGCATTTCACCTGAAATGTCTTCTGGAAATCCGACAACACCAAAACTGGTTGTTCTGTGATCTTCCTCTTCAACAGATTGAAACTTTTCTCAGCCTCTTCAGTCCATTGAAAAGACTTATGTCTTTTCTTCACTGTATCCATCATCGCTGCGCTAATTCCACTGAAATTCCTGATGAACTTCTGGTAGAAACTAGCTAATCTGTGAAAACTTCTCACCTCAAAGATATTCTTCGGTGATGGCCAATTCTTGATTACCTCCACCTTATCTGGATCCATCTTCAACTCCTTTGCAGAAATAACAAGCCCCAAGTAAATGAGCTCTATCTTCATGAATGAGGACTTCTTCATTTTTATCAACAACTTCTCCTCCTGTAACTTCTGCATCACTATAGCCAAATGCTTCAGATGCTCTGCCACTGTTTTACTATAAGACAATATGTCATTCAAATACACAATGACAAATTTCCCAATGAACTCCCTCAAGACTTCATTCATCAACCTCATGAAGGTACTTGACGCATTTGTTAAGACAAACGTCATAACAAGCCATTCATACAAACCCTCGTTTGTCTTGAATGTTGTCTTCCATTCATCACCTTCCCTCATGCGGATTTGGTGATAACCACTTTTCAAATCAATCTTTGAAAAATACTTTGCTCCACTCAAGCAATCCATCAGATCATCCATCCTTGGCAATGGAAATCTGTACCTGATGGTTATCTTGTTAATCGCCCTTGAGTCAGTACACATCCTCCAGCCTCCATCTTTCTTCGAACTGAGTACTGTTGGAACAACACAATGGACTCAAGATTTCTCTGACCAAACCTTTGTCCAATAACTCTTGGAATTGTCTCTTAACCTCTTCATTCTCTTGCGGCGTCAATCTGTACGTGGCTTTGTTTGGCAAAATAGATCTTGGTATGATATCAATATGATGACTCACACTTCTGATCGGTGGCAATGAACGAGGTAATTTGTCCACTACAATGTCAGTGAACTCTTCCAGGAGTTCCTAAACTGCCTCTGGTAAATAATCCACTCTCGTGCTAGTCAGAACAATTTTCGGTTTCCTGACCACAATGAACTGTGGATCCTCCTTCTTTTTAAACTCTGTAAGAAGTTCCTACCCACTCATGAGAAGTACTGTGTTGCTTACTTCTGGCTTCACCTCCTTATCCTTTATCAAAAGAAACATGTGTGTCCTCCCATTCTTCTCTAGGGTGTATGTGTTCATTCGCCCATCATGAATCACATTCCTGGCATATTTCCATGGTCTACCCAACAATAGATGACAAACATCCATAGGAATGACATCACACAATATATTATCATTATATCCCCCTATCTTGAACTCAACCAAGCATTGTTTAGTGACAGTTACCTAGTGTCCTTTCTGTAGCCATGAAACTCTGTATGGGCTTGGATGATCAGTCATCTCCAGCTCCAGCTTCTCTACCATCTCTGTAGATACGAAATTATCCATGCTACCACTGTCTATAATGACCTTGCATACCCTGTCCTTGGTCTTGCCAGCAATCCTTAAAAGTTTGGTCCTTTGGACTGAACTTTCCACCTCTTTCTCAGGTGTCAAAAGGACTTTTCGCATCATAACCGATATTCCACCTTCAATGTCTTCTGCTTCAACATCCCGACTCTGTGCTTTAGCGATGTGAGCTTCTCCAATCTCTTTCTTTTTCTCTGGACACTCGTAAGACTTGTGCCCATTCTTTCTGCATGTGAAGCATGTGATTACTCCACCCCTTCCTCTTCCTCCACCTCTAGTACGAGGAAAAGTGTTGTTGTCAGCATAATCTCCTCTCTGCTCATTATGCTTCCCTCTTTGTGAGGTTCCACCTCTCTCTGTATGAGTCTGAGGTTTCTTCCAGTCTTCCCTGGGCTTCTGGGTTCTTTCCTGGGTAATCAATTTTCCTCTGGGCTGACTCCTGCCTCGGCCTCTTTGACTCTGCTTTCGGCTCAGCTTCTCCTCAGCTTTCAGAGCCATTTGATAAGTATCTTCCACCATTCAGATGGTTACCATGCTCATCTCATCCTGGATATCATATCTTAGGCCATTCATATATCTGGCAACTTTTTCATCATCGCTCTCCCAATGACATGCTCTGATACCAAACTGACGCAGCCGCGCTCGCAAGCACGCCTACTCACAGGATCTTCTCCCTTCTCGGCCTGAAGAACTCTAAGGCTCTTCTAATTCCCTATAGGGAATTCTGCACCCACAACAAACCTTCACCAGACCTCCCCTTCATACTCGAAAGACCAGACTTTGCGACCCTGCGAGGTCAGTGGTCGGACATTTGACCCTCGAATCCCCGATATCTGATGAAAGTCAATGTTGTCCTTCTCTTTCCTCTATCGAGACTTTCCCTATCACGAATTCAACACTCGCGATGTCGAGCAAATCGGTTCTCTGACTCTCGATACCTGATACGCCAAAACTCCGACACGCATGAGTTTGACTTTTCACCACTTCACTCCATCGGCATTTCGGAGTTCGCAATATTGCGAATCCTAATGCATATGTTTCGGGATTTCTCTCCACAAAACTCTGATATACTGTGCCACCTATCCACTAGCCAACTCCACTAGGGCCCCACACTATCCTTCTGGCTGTCGAAATATCGCTTATCGTGATTTCGTGATTCCCGTTGCAATATTACAGAGCTTCGACCTACGAAACCCTGATATGCGAGTTCACGTGTAGATCGGTGGTCCTCGTGACTCTGATCCACGGTTCTACCCCTCTTGAGATTCAAACCTCTGAATTACTTTGCCATATTTCCCCTTCTTCTCCGTGAGATCTGACAGTTCATGGGATGTCACGAATCCTCCTCGGAGAATACCGACTGTCTGTTCCTCTTGATGAAATCTACAAAATGACTAAGTGTTCTTCCACGAAACTCATCCACCTGTGTGCAAACTTGTGATGCCTGTTGAGAACTCCACGGCACGAACTTCTTGTGCCTTCACTTAGTGATAATTCGAAGGCCTTACCCTTCCTGAGATTTTCCACAACTTTCAAGTCCTTCAAAAAACCTCTTACACGCACTCCTTGCGGAAAACATTCAACCACATCTAAGGGTTGAAGTCCTTCGACTCTGCGCACACCTGCAGCAGTAGTCTTAAACACTTCTCTCAGGTTCGAAACCCTAAAGTTTCACTCGTCCTGCGCACTCCTTGCACGGCTCCTGTGTCCAACTGCACTTCTGGGCGAATGAGAACAAAAGTGACTCTATCTAAACCCTCTGTCAACGCACTCCTTGTGGACAAATTTGACTACACTCCTTGCAGGAATCCTTGTTCAGATAGAGAAACAATTGAAACTCATTCCTTCTCCCCTTCAGACTTCAATTCAAACATGAAATCATATACACAACACATAATGCAAATGTATAACAGGAAAGAAAACATTCAAGAACATATCATTCAGCATCAATACACAGAGAAAACACAAAACCATGAATTTGAATCAACTCTTCTATTAATTCAAACATCTGTACATGGGTGTTCTTACACAGATCTCTGCATGCTCTTCTTCTCAATGCTCAGAATCACTGTTACAATGCACAATGAGGGTGTCTATATCCCGTTTCCCTCTTGCGCGCTCAAACAGTCTAATATAGAGTTAAATTCTATCTACCTGCATTAGCTATATTAAATGCCTCCTACCTACTAAGGACGAGAGCTAAAGGCTCAAGGTCCGATTACAATGTACAAGTGCGCCTCATCTTAATGGCTCATTTAAGATCATGCAACAATTTCCAAGGTATTTTCAAAATTTGTGCTGACGCTTTTCCAGCTGTCTCCTACCTTCCGCGCTTGCTTGCTTGACGTGGGAGATGCTCCTGCATCAAGTCTCATTAGCTGCATCACCTCTCAAAACCATATTCCATCTGAGTGATTAGACATGATGCTAGATAAGTCACTCACTCCATAGAGTGACACAAGAGCCATTCTTCTAATCCAGACATATGTCCTAGAAGAAAAAATGTTCTAAACCATTTTTCGTCTAGGAAATCTCTGTCCATTGATCATCCATCTAGCTGATAATCATTTACAACACTACTGATAGTCTTCAAGGCGATCAAAACAATGTCATTCAATAGATCACAACTGTGTCTATGCATAGTAGCACACAACTACAATCCAATGGTACTCTACCACACCAAGTAACACACAGATACTTGATCAATGTCATATAGTCACAATCAGTGGAACACATCCACTACAATAGAATACATCTATTGTCCAGATAAATACAGTCTCCATAACAATAATATCATCAACCTACACAGAAAACATTGTTACGATATATAAAGTGAATCATCTGGGCCATTCTTCCACTCACATCTATGAGATCTGGAAGAGCATCTTCCCTAAGAAAGTAAAACATCAACGATGAGTTAGCTGGACTATTCTTCTCAAGCAAGGAAGAATAACTATCTTGATTTATGAGCCTGGACCATTCACCTATCTTGGCCATTCCTCCGCCACTAAACAAAGTGCAACCTCGAGAGAATGAATGTGCCCTAGGGAATGTCTGTCCCTGATTGCTGAACCTAGACTATTCGCCTATCTGGGCCATTCCTCCGGCACTAAACAAAGTGCAACCTAGAGAGAATGAATCTGCCCTAGGGAATGACTATTCGGACCATTTCCTAAGGAAATGATTGTCCTACACCAACCTCCAAAATGGACCATTTTTCAAAGTTGCTCACAACTGTGAGCTTCAAAAGAATGACTGTCCGACAAGGTGGACCAGTGTTCTTGACCACTACTGAGAGTTATCGTCAAGAAGGGAGACTGCCCTAGACCATTCCCTATGTTAACCACAAGGGAAATCACTGTCTATGGTACATCAACAATCCATCGAACCATTTTCATTACGAAAATAACCGTTCGATCTGGACCATTTTTCGAATTGGAAAATGCCTGTCTGTTAGAAATCTCAAACCACTTTCTGAACTAGAAAGGAACTGCTCATCCTGGACAATTTTTCGAACTGAAAAAGGATTGTCCATAAATCAATAACACATCAATGCTCCCTCCTAACCTAGGAGTCATATCTTCCTTTTTCAATAAGGAAGTCGTCTCCAAAATCTCCAACTTGAGTACACAAAATCTTGCATCTTGAACAAAGGCTTTACCAAAATGTCTGCTTATCTTCTCATCTGTGAAGATATATATTGGAGAACCACTTCTCCTTTCTAGACTTCATCACGGAGAATGTAATGCTTGATTTCAATGTATTTCGGTCTTTATGGAACACTGGTTTTTTGAAGGCTTCATATAGCTCTAATTATCATAGTTAAATTCATCTCTTTGTTTCCTGCTAGCTCATAACATCGTGGCAAGGGTCAAACTTGGAACATATCCAAGTGGTACTTCTTTTGTCATCATGAGAGATTTGTCATGGATTGGCAATCCACCATCCTTGAGTTCTGAGTAACCATTCTGATATCTTTGTTATAGAAGGTTTTTCACCACATTTCTGCTGTGCATTGGAGGCTCCACACCAAGTTGTTTGAATCCATACAAAACCTTCTTCCATATGCATACAAGAGTCTCTTATTGGTATACCTCAAAGAATTGAGGTTGTTCTACATACGTTCTTTGTTCAATTATTCTGGAGAATAGTCTTTGCATTCATATGATGTAAAATCCAACCCATGGATATTGCAGACGATATAATGGCTCAGGTAGAGGTATGTTTGGTTTACTAGAACAAGAAATCATCATAGTCTTCTCCCTCCATCTGGGAGAAACCTATAGTTCTAGATCTCGCAATGCTTACATTCATAAGTTTTCCATACAATTTTCTTCATCACAACTTTCATTTCCTCTGCTTGATTTCTTTTAGTGAGTTCAGGTCAGGCTAGTAGTCTTGTGATTCTTGATACAGTGACTAGATGTTCTGTCTTTTCTTTCTCTTTTGGAATCTTCATATTCTTCCTTATGTTTTTCTTTAGCTCTTAGGTCCATGGAGTTTTCTATAGATTCCTTGCCCTGAAGATTCCAACTTCTTCCTTTAATCATAGGATCACAGATGTGGATGGACAACTAGGGATACTTTAAGAATTCTTTTCGAAGAAGACTTCTTCTAAGGTCACACTGAACACGTGTTTCTTTTTCATGGTTCCTTCCATGGATAGATACTTAATCATCTTCAATGGATCATATAATTTAGGATTAGCTCCCTCCTAATCCTTGCTTCATGCATGAATGCATGCTCTTATTTTGGAAATATATAATCAGATCTCTCCATCTAGGAGAGTCCACGCTTCCGTCTGCATCCCTATTGCCTTCTACAAAGTGTCACAAATATTTTTCCAATTTCCTCTTGATTGCTGAATTATTTCTGTATTTACTTCTTCTCTTCAAGATTGATTCTGATTTCGACTTATCTTGCAACTGTTACTTATGTAATATCTTCCACATGAATTGTTACCAGGGGTTGTTGATGTACTTCATCCTTTTATGTGTATTTTCTGACTTGTAGTCATAGTGATAGCAATCCTTATCTTGTTGTTCTTCCATAGGTATAGTTTCTCTTGGAAAATATTATCTTCTAGGAAATAGATATGCAAGATATGTACATAAAGCATGGTATGTACAAGAACTATGAGGAGTATTGTTACCTTGTCTTAGAAGAAGAAGTTTGTTTCATCCTGCTTAGTCTTCTTTGAAGGTTCCTTTTCTTCAACAACTGATGCTTCATGTGTCTCCTTCCTTTTCTTTAGCCCGGGACAATGATTCTTGTAGTGACCATATTTTCGACAGTTGAAGCATTGTATTTATGACATATCTTTCTCTTGATTTGGCTTCTTCCTAGAGCCAAACTTCCTTTTATTTTTGAAATTCTTGAACCTTTCTATGAAAGCTTGATCATCGTATTTGTTTTGGGGTTTCATTTTTGCACTGATACTTGATTCTTCTTGTGCACAACAAGTCCAAATTTCTTCAAATGTAGGATACTCCTTCCTTGTGTTCATGCTTGCGGAAAATGCATCCCATGTCTTAGGAAGACCATTGAGTACTATGTTTACCAATTCCTTCTCTGAAATGATCTCTTCAATAGCTTTTAGTTGATCTCTTAACTTAGATATTCTCACAAAGTATGATGTTATGATGTCATCATCATTCATCTTCATGTCACAGAGCTCATTCTTCAGACTCATTACTTGTCCAATGTTTCTGACTGAGAAGAGGTTTTTTAAGGGATCATACATCTTCTTAGACGAATCAAAATGGGATATGTAGGGTATCAGGTGGTCTTTTATAGAATCCACTATGATACTCATGGCATTAATGTCATTGTCATTGAACTTCTCCATAACTGCAATGTTCTGTGGTTCCTTTTCTTTTCCTTATTCAAACTCTCATTCCAAAATATTTCCTTTAACAATATCCAAGACTTTATTCTTGGAAAGGATGAGATCAATCCTTGTCTTCGATGCTCTGAAGTTAGAATCCCCATCTAACTTGTTTTCTAAATTCATAGAGTAAGTCATGGTTGCCTTGACTTGGTCAACCCTATATTTGACCAAAAACTCAACCTTGATGTCTTAGCTTGTTGAGAGTACCAGGAGGTGCGCTAGGCTAGGGCACACTAGTCTATCCATAAATTAGGTCATTCCATTCACTTAAGGTTCCTCAATGGGAGGATTAGGATTTCTGCAACTGCACCTGCTAGTAACCCTAGTGGTAGTGATTTGGTAACTGCTCCTGCTAGAAACCCTAGCGACAATTCTTCAACAAGCTTAGTATCCTTATGGCTATGCTCCCTTCCAGTGGTTAGATTGAATGAAGGAGGTGTGGGCCCATAAACTGTTAGAATATAATGGATGTGCTCATTTAACCATAGACAATATCACTATTGTCACCCAACCATAGGCCGAAGCCACCCCCGAACACCTTAACCTTGACAAAGAATCATTCTGGACGAAAACCCTATGCTAGATATCCAAACAAGATAGCGCACCTCTCTCCAAGGATAGGGCACCAAATAGGAGTAACAAGAGTTGATCAGAAAGTCCAAACCATAACCAAGAGAGAGTCTAGGCCAAAACTAAAATTTGCTAGCTACAGCAGCTGCAATGACAACTCTCCTCCAAACTTGCGCACAAACTGACCAAATGTAGTCCGCACAAGTGTTGCTTCTACAGTTTTGAGAATGCCTGCCAGAATAAATACTTGCCTCCTTTATTTATACTAAAACTAGCAAACTGCCTGGGCCGAATTCTCATTCTAGGTGCCTATTTACTTAGTATATAATATTTCCTTTAGCCGACTTCTTCTCCTGGAGGCTAATAACCTAATACAAGTTATCCTCTTGAGCTGACTTGTCTTCTAGGGTTATTAGCCAACTAATTTAGGGTTTCTTCTTGCTTCCCGGAATATTCTATTCTTGTCAGGTTTACACGTGGAGGTAAATACCTCCCACAGCTACCATAATATCAACACCCTCCCCCATCCACTCTATATTACAAAAGGTACAATTGAATGTCGCCTCAACCTAAATATCGACATTGACCTCCGTATCACAATTTGTCCCAACCATCTTACCACCACATTCAAGAAAACAACCTTCTAAACCCCCCATTGGGGGAAAACCTTTATTTACCCCATGTTTCTTAGGAGGTGATCCCAACCTTTTCGGACAACAATCTTCAAAGAGAGTATTTACTCCTAAAGGAAGTCAAATAATGGGTTTTGGACAATAAACATATATGAGCCAACCTTTTAGTAGGGGACAACCATTGTACTTAGGGAAAATATCTGGTCAATATCCAGCCGCGGGGAAACCCTTGACTTTCAGATAATTTTCAATGGGAGCATATAGTCCTATTGGAAGCCAACCTTTATTTAACTGGGGGCAACCACCTACTGGGGGGAAACCACCAACCACATGGCCATATTCTCTCTTGGGGGGGAAATCAACTGGGGGAAACCCCCTAGCTACCGGACAACACCCAACATGGGGCCAAACTATTTATTCTACAATGAGCCTACTATTTGGCCACCCTTACCCAAGAATAACAAATATTGTATGGAACCAACATCAACAACCCACCAATCTTGTAATTTCCATTCAACCAAGAGGACCTCCTAGAGGACCACCTTATAGTGGCAGACCTCCTGGCGGACCACCCCATGGCGAAGGGGGACCACCATATGGTGGCGAACCCCATGGAGGATGACCCCGTGGGAGAGGACCCCCTGGGGGAACACCCTATTGAGGCGTACCTCCTGGAGGACCATTGTTAGGACCACACAATGTACCTTTTTGCCTATACTTTTT
>ML820278.1:44463-56565 GCA_009831015.1 Picea engelmannii
CATCCTATGGTAGAGTACCCCCTTGGGGACCACCCTATGGAGGAGGACCTTCTGGAGGACCAACTTGTGGCAGAGAACCCCTTGGGGGACCACCCTATTGAGGAGAGCCTCTTGGAGGACCACCTTATGGAGGAGGACCACCCTATGGTGGAGGACCACCTTATGGAGGAGGACCTCCAGAACAACCACCTCATGGAAGAGGACCATATAACCCACCTCCACAAGTCAACAAACAACTGTCGTTCTTGGCCACTTTAGACTTGCCAGATCTTTCACAGTTGACTAATGATCCGATATGCCATTCCCCTTTTTGGCCCCCCATTCCTGCCAAAATCCCATCCGATATTCCTAAATTTGATGAAAATCTTAGAGAAGATCCAAACAATCAAATGATGAATTTCCATCTATGGTGTTCGTTGAACTCCTTGATGGACGATTCCATTCAATTATTACTTTTCTAGCGAACCCTTACGAGATCAACAACCAAATGGTATATAGAACTTCTGCGTAACTCCTTTGATGAATTTAATTCCCTTTCCATGGCATTTTTGACACATTTTAAATTACCTCTCCGCTATGAGATTGGTACTGAGATCTTAACGTCATTATGCCAATCAACTTCCACTCATATTTTAGATCACATTCATGAGTGGAGGCATCAACGATGATTAATCAAATCAACAATCCCAGATCAATTATTATCTGATTGATTCACAAGGTCTCTTTTTCCACCCAATAGCTTGAGATGTCACCATAGGAGACATCATTACCGAGGAACAAGCCATCAATCGACCCCAGTATTTAGATTTGGTATACTCTCAATTGGGCAAGTTATATGAATTGATTCCTAATGCTCCTCAACCGTCGAATGACCCAACCAAACCCGCACCTGGAACCCATGCCGATGGTATGATCGGTCATGTTTCCATAGATACAACTGGTCATATGAATTGGAAACAAAACCAATCGACTAAAGCTACCAATCCTAAGTCATCTGTCCATATAATCACTCCAAGTAAGCCCCGTGCCCAAACCTCTGAGGTTAATATGGTGTAATCAACCATTCTAAAAAACCGACAGCAATTCAGAGGAAAACATAAGGGTAATAATAATAAGAAAAATAAAAACTCTTATGAGAAGTCGGGCCCCAAAACCCAAGAAAACAATGTTGAGGGTAAGCCCAAGCGAAATGCCAAATATCCTTGCATGAATTGTAAAGAGGATCATTTCACTAAAGATTGTCCTTTTCTTGCTGAAATTAATCAATATCTCGAGCAAGGCACATCCTCTTCTACACATACAATTTTAAAAATCCTTTCCCCCACAACAACAACAACTTGTCATGCAAACACAAGCACTCGCACTAGGGGGAAACCCCGAGTCTTGATCTGTGAATATCCTGATGGTTAAATATGTGGCCATATCTACTAGAGACAAGAATTACAATTCTCCAAAAGGAGATTCTTTACCAAAGGATCCCCCCTCAGCCACCCCACCCAATGGCCCTCTCACACTAGAGAATCCAACTATTGAGCCTGTCATAAGCCCTCCAAAGGGAGAACTTCGGTGTACTATGCATAATCCCAATGCTCAGGCAACCCAACACCATATTATAGTAGAATATATCGCCCAAGTCCCTTGTGCCATGTCAGAACTCGAAGTACTGCAGTCCTTCCCTACGTAATGTAAACCCTTATTATCATCCATTGGTGGAATTGACACTAAAAAATCCAATGTTATTTCCTTTGATACAAATTGTAATGAATCTCGCCTATCACAACAATTATATTTACAAATCACTATCTGATCTCAATAAAAATGTTTTTCGAATAATGCTTGATGAAGGTGCCACAACTTGCATCATGTCCTTGACATGTTGGAAATATCTTGGTTCTCCTCAACTTACAACATTAGAAACCATCCTTAAATCTTTTGACGAACATTTTTTCAAACCCCACGGAATTCTCCCCTCATTACCCGTTGAACTTACGGGAAAAACCATTTCAGTAGAAGTCGAGGTAATCGACGCCACGCTTGACTATAATTATATTTTAGGCCACACCTAGTTTTATGCCATGAATATTGTTGCATATAGTGTATTTAGACTTGTTAAATCCCCCCATCAAGGGAAGATCATCACTGTAGACCAACTCGACTTTTGTACCCTAGATGTGAAAATCAATCCTAATGCGAATGCCCCTTTTATAGGAGAGCCTTCTTCAATATGCGAAAGCATTGGGGTAGGCCTTTTCCCCTTGTTAATGAGGAATTTTCCCCTCTCCCCACCAGATATAAACCCAAGTGCCTCCATCAATATGATCTCCGGGGTTACCGGTGCACCCATTGGTTGCAATGACCCCTGGGTAATCCCTCACCCATCTGATATAGATTCTTATGGAGACATTATGCCACTCTCACCAATCCAGTTGGAATATTCAGTAATACAATCAATAAGAGAATCTTTCAATTCTCATTCTAGTATCCTACTATATCAGGAACTAGATCAATTTTCCTCTCCCTCTTGGGCTACCAATGCTTCAACATCCCATGACTTTCTCAACATCACCGTTCCTTCAGATGAAGCCATTATGGAAGTCATGACTTTGCAAGATAAAACTTGGGAGGATTCTCATCATCGATCCTCCTTCTTGCCCTTTGGAGAGAAGAAATAAACCCAAATACAAACCCCCGTTTCGACTGATATTCAAGATCCATCCCTTTTACCTTCCACATCATACCCTATTTTATCTAAAGGAAATTTGGGCAATATATCCAAAACCATTTTGATGACATTTCAGTTAACCCTGGGGTCATGGAAAATATCCATATAGGCACATATTGTTCCCCTGAAGAAATAAAAGATTATACTTCCATATTCAAAGAATTTTGCGACATATTTGCCTAGTCCTATGAAGAGATTCCAGGAATTGACCCATAATTTTTTTTCCATGAAATTAAAACTTACCCGAGAGCCTGTCTTGTTCGACAATGGCTCCACCCATTTCATCGAAGGAAAGTTGTAGCAATTAAGGTAGAAGTTCAAAAATTATTGAACATTGTTTTTAGTTATTCCATGAAATGGGTGTCCAACATCATACCAACTAACAAAAAGTAGGGCACCATTCGAGTATGCGTTGATTATAGGGACCTCAAAAGGTAATGTCCTAAAGACAATTTCCCTACCCCTTTCATCGATCAAATAAATGATGATTGTGCCAAATGTGAAATCTTCTCATTTATGGATGGCTTCTCCGGCTATAATCAAATCAAAATTACTCCTAAAGACCAGCACGAAACCACTTTTATCTGGCCATGGGGATCTTTCGCATATCGAAAGTTACCTTTTGGTCTTAAAAATGTTGGTGCAACATTCCAACGGGCCATGTATTACACCTTCCATGACATTAAACATATCATACAACCTTACCTTGATGATATCCATGCTCGATCTCCTAAAATATCTGACCACGTAGACCACCTATGCCAAATATTCGTATGCTGTTGATATTACAACATTCGTTTAGATCCACACAAATGCATTTTTATTGTGGATTCCAGTTAGTTACAAGGCTTCATTGTATCCAGGTTTGGGATTAGAGTCGATCCCCTTAAATTCGAGGAAATCATTGAATTTCCCCCTCCCAACTCCATAATCCAACTTCAAATTTTGCAATGAAAAGAAAAATTCCTTAGATGCTTCATTGTCAATTACGCTAAAATCACCAAAGGTTTCATGCGATTATTGAAAAAGGGTGTACCTTTTATTTTGGATGAACATGCCCAAATATATTTTGATCATCTGAAGCAGGTTCTCACATCTACTCTGTTACTTAAACCCCCAAATTACAATAAATATTTCTTCCTATACCTGGCAACTTCTGGTACCACCATTGGAATGGTATTAGTCCAGAATAAAGATCAACACAACAAAAAAATTATTTATTATCTCAGTAAGGGCTTAGTTGGTGCCGAGATTTGATATCCCTATGTTGAGAAGTTGGCGTCGGAAGCGATCTACATTGTCCAACGATTATGACATTATATTATGCTCTGAACAACCACTGTTGTCTCTGACGCGAACCCAATGCAATATGTTTTGTCTCGCTAGATATTGTGGGGAAGATACTCTAAATGGATTGTCCTCTTACTTGAATTTGATATTGAATTCTCCACCCCGAAATCCAAAAATTCCTTGGTACATAGATATATTGATTTATCTTCAGACCCAACACTTTCATCCCAATATGTCTAAAGATGACAGTCATCGTGTACACCACCAATCTTGAAAATATCTCTTCATCGACGATACTCTTTATCATTGTGGAGTGGATATGGTGTTATTTCATTGTGTCATCCATTCTGAAGATGAAAAAATCGTAAATGAATTCCACTATGGAGCATGTGGTGGCCATTTGTCTGGGTTAGCCATTGCCCAGAAGATTTTACGTGTAGGCTATTTTTGGCCCACAATTTTCAAAGATTGCATTGATATGGTACAAAAATGCCACCCTTGTCAAATATTTTCCAAAGCAATGTGCACTCACCTTGCTCCTTTACATCCATTCATTGCAGTTGGCCTGTTCGCCAAATGGGGCATTGATTTCACTACCTATAAACCTGCTTATGCCACTGGTCATAATTACATTATTGTGGCCATTGATTATTTTACAAAATACAATAACCTTGTCCTAGTACTTCTTTATACTCTTATTAGCTGCAAGCTTGGAATCAATCTGTGATTCTACAATGAGTTTTGAACCTATATCCATGGAATCATCTAATACAAACACTTCCTCAAACTACAAAGTTCGCTTAGCTTTATCATTGTTATGTACAATTACCACATGATCAACTAGTGACCTGTAAATGCCATCATCCCACACACCTCTAGCCAAAGTCCTTGAACTTTCTAGAATACAATTATTGACAGTACATTGTTTTCATTCAAATACAACTCTACATTGAAAATATGTCCTACAAAATTAAAAGAATATTTTTCTTCAAACCAATAACAAACAAAAATTCATTCAACTATAGAACATCACCCAATGGCATCTAGAAGGATATGAAGCCAAATTCCTTCATAGGATAAGTCACATTATCACCCAACTCCATAGTCATTCCCCACTCTTGCTCCCTAAACCCACTAAAGAGTTCCCTATTACAATTTATATGTCTTAATGCCCCATTGTCCATATACCATGCAACACTAATACATTGTTGGTAGATAAACAAGAGACCATGGAAAAGGTACTCTCATGCTTGGATGCTAACTCATCCACTCCAGTGACAGTCTTTGCACTCCCTACAACGGATTTAAAAGAGGATTCAAAATCCTCCCCGTCAACGACAATTTTTTTTTATCGCACAAGTTGTAGGTTGGGAAAATCCTGACCCAACCACTAATTGGTGACAACTAGGAGGGAACCTACCCAATGTCACCTTATGCATGTGTCCCCATCACTTTAGAGGTGAGGTAGTCACCCCAAGGGGGGAATCCAAGTGAACCTTGCGGGAAATGAGATGGAAAATGGTAAGTGTGAATGGATATCCCTAGAGGTCAATTTTAAATGGTATGAATATCTTGGGAAAGATACTTGAGAGGATTCAAGGATTTCCAAATTAGTTAAGTGACTTTCCAAGTGTGAATACCTACCCGAGACAAAAATAAAAGCAAGCATATAACATAATATGTTAGTTGGACAAGCAATTTAAGCTTGTTATCCATAATTGCATCAAAGAAAATGATATATATCAGCTCAATAAATATAACAAAGGCTGCAATATAAGTGATAAGTATATGATAAATGAACAAGAGATAAAGCTAGTGAAAGCTAGCTCAACTCACCAGTGGTTAAGCAATAAATTTAGCACAAAAAGCAAGTCCGACACAAAAGGATACTGCAGTGATATTATCAGCCTTATGTCTGTACAAAAATGATCTTAACAACAGAAAAATCAGCCACAAGAAACCATCTCTAACTAGCCCAATAGGTGCGCTAGGCTTATTAGAGAGTTAGGGAAAAGTTAGGGATAAATCCTAGGGTTAGTTTAGGAGTTATTGAACATTAGATATTTAGTTTTTTGAACCCCTAATGTCTGTAGGTTAGTTTTTTAACAGCAGCAAGAAGTTTTGGTTGAAAGGGGATGCCTCAATGAGGCAAGGGAGCCAAAGGCTCAAGGAACACTTTCCCAAAGAGACAACTTTAAAACTTGAAAAATTCATGTTTACCAAGGCAACAATTTGTTTCTCCAATGCAACAAGTAAATGAGTAGTGACTTTAAAAAAAAGGGTTACTGGAGTTAAGTAAATAAAGAGCTAGAGGTACTACCTCCTTGAGGGTGTATATCCTCTTACTCCCCACCTACCTCTATCAAATAACCTTGACTTTAACATTAAATGATGGAAGGAATGTAAAAGCCTTACCAATGCAAGGGAAAAAGGGAATACAAACCACCAAAATAGAAATTAAATAGCCTTCCAAGGCTAGTGCATCACTTACATAAACTAATAATCCAATAAATAGCCATATACAAGAGCACAAGAGAGATAACTAGCCAAAGATACAAAAATTTTAGTCCAATGCTTCTCCAGATGGGAGAGTTATGTCTTAAAATGAGATCTTATGATCTCTATTTATAAAAAAATGTCTCCAAAATAGTTTGTCCACATAATATTAGGGTAAGCCAAAAGACTAGGGGTCAACAACCCTAATCTTTCCCCTTTTACTGAATAAAAAGCGAAACCCTAACTTAAGGTGATGTCACCCCTTTGGGAGACATTTTGACACTAGGAGTAAGTCGTTGGTGTTGGAGAAGTGTATATAGGCCTCCCAAGGCCACATGTCAATCATCCAAGTCATTTTATTAATGGTCAAAGCCTCATTCTCCTCAAAATTTACTTGTGCCAATGCATAACAACTTCACCACCAAACCCTAGCCCCCTACATGACATCATGCCTCTAAGGGTGACATTTTTCCTCTCCTAGGAAAAATGTTTGGCATGTGAGGCCTAGGTTAGGTCATCTGCCATGTCTTCTAGGCCTCTAATTTTTCATCTCTCTCATTTGGCATGCAGGCCCTTGGCATCCAACTGGTGCGCTTTAAGCCCCATGGAAGCCCAAGCTAGGCATGTTCCTCCAAAAGTGTCTACCAACTAGGTCCTGCAAAGACAAATAAGCACGCCCTCCAAGGATCTCAAGTAAAAATATCATGATAAGTAAATCAATTCATTAAATGATCCACCTAAGAATGTGCATCAAATATTACCATGTCAAAAAAGCAAGTTCTCAAAGACATTATGTAGCTTGCCAAGCGTGGGTATGGGAGGGTTGACAAGGTGTCTTATTGGGTAGATCACTCCCTAGGTCAAGGAGTGTTTCCCAAGTGATCCCTCTCTAATCCATGTGAAATATATGAAGTGGTTAAGGATCAAGACTCACTGGGCATGGGGTTCATGGCATACAAGGGTTTGTAATGTCTCATTCATGGGTGCCTTTGTAGAGGGTGTGTGACACCTTCATTTGCAATGCATTTTTTCCAAGCTTGTCCTCTTGCCATTATTTTTTTCTTTCATGTTTTAAGGAACAAGTTGAAGGCAACTGTCCTAGCATGTCATTCCAGATAATGAAATTGTCACTCACAAATACCTTGCATAAAATGAGAAGGTTGGCTCGTGATGAGACCCCCTTTCTCTCAGTTGTGTAATTGAGAGCCACTACCCTGTCTGGGTGGCTAGATGATGGTAATTTCATACCTCTACATGCCCATGATCATGATATGACATCTTGTGATGATACCTCTTATCCTCCAACTAACCCCCTAAGCATTCATTATCATTTGTTCTTGTGGGTCCCCCTTTTTTTACAGAGAAGAGTTTCATTGCTTTCTAGAGGAATCCCTAGGTTAAGCATCTGGAAGGTTTATATATAATATTTTATCTTTTTATCCAACCAAAATTCCTCTAGGCATTCATCCCATTATTCCCATAGAATGAGGAACAACCCCTTCTTGGGTCAATACACCCTAAAATCCCAAGAGACGAGGAAACGAGGGGTTTTAGGTGATGCAATGTTGTAAGTATGGCTAGGAATGGTATGATGGCTCTTCAAGGGAGTTCCTAGTAGAAAACCCATTCATGAGGAATACTGCTTACTAGGGAACAATGTCAGCCACCAAGGTGAAACGAGGAAAAAGGTATAATTTCCAAGCATATGTCATGAAATATAAAGCAGACTAAGATACAACATACTCAAATGCCTCAAATATTGAAATGACACTCACCATAATATTTGGCGTGTACCTCATGGAGAAAGTCCCATTTCATTTCAAAAGCCAACGGGTGTGGTGGATGTCATCTGAAAATATTGAACTCTATGGTAGTGAGAAGGTTCTCCATATGTGAAAGTGGGTACTGCTAGTCATGTAGTCTCTCGACACTCTATATATGCAACTTGAGGGCCTTGAGACATAATATCCTTAGTTATCCCACAAAATGGGGATAACACACCCCACATCACATGAAGCGCACCCATAGCATGGTGTAAACACACTCAGAGAAACCAAAAATCTAACACTTCCTCTATGCAAGGAAAGTGTTTTCACAAACACTAATCTTCTCCCTCTGGATCTCAATTGAACTTGTCCTCTACAAATATAAACTTGGTACAATATTATAATTAATTATTGATCTACCAAAGGTTATAGAACAAGATAAGATACTATCACCACACCTCAAATCTCTAAAGAACATTGACCACATGTGAATCTAAAGGAACATAACCCTAGACCAATAGCAACATGCCAATCTCCATCATCCCTCAAGTCAACTTAAGGGCCATAATATTCTCACATCACTTCATAAGTTGTTCAAAATTTTGTACAAATATAATCCATCTATAAAAAGGACCAAGACAAGTGGAATAAACCAAAGATAAAAATCTATACAAGGCTCATCCATCCTAAAATAGCAGATCATAGTGCAAATAACAACCCAAACTGGGCCTCCAACAAACTCTAAACATGCATATTTTTCCCATGCACCTTAAAACCTCTAATAATTTAAGCAAAACCCTCGATAAGGTGAAACCCCCATGTTTGAGAGAATCCTCTAGCAATTGGAGCAAGAGTTTCATCGAGTTAAACTGCCTCTTTATGAGAAAATACAATCACTTTGTCCCAATAATTATTAATACTCTTATTAGATGCAAGCTTGGAATCAATCAATGATTCGACAATGGGTTTTGAACCTATATCAATGGCATCATGTAATACATACACTTCCTCAAAACTAGAAGGTTCTCCCAGCTTCATCATTGTTATGTAAAATTACCACATGATCAACTAGTGACCTATAAATGCCATCATCCCACACACCTCTATACAAACTCCTTGAAATTGCTAGACTACAATTATGGATAGTGCATCATTTTCATTCAAATACAAATCTACATTGAAAATATATTGTACAAAATTAAAAGAATATTCTTCTTCAAACCAAAAACAAACAAAACTTCATTCAACTATAAAACATCACCCAATGGCATCCAGAAGGAGATGGAGCCAAATTCCTTCACAGGATAAGTTGCATTATCACCCAATTCCATATTTATTCCTCCCTCTTGCTCCCTAAACCCACTAAAGAGTTTCCTAGCACAAGTCATATGTCTCAATGCCCCATAGTCCACATACTATGCAACACTAATACAATGTTGGTACATAAACAAGAGACCATGGAAAAGGTACTCTCATGCTTGGTTGCTAAATCATCCACTCCAGTGACAGTATTTGCACTCCTTGCAACCTATCTCTGCAACTTGGCCTTCCCTTATTATTTTCTAAACATTCATTTGCATAGTGTACCTTCTAGTGACATGTAAAACACTTCACGTGACTCAAGTCCTTCTTACCAAGTGGTTTGATTATCTATTCTTACCCTTCTTACACTAAAACAAAACATAGCATTAACATCGAGTTTAGCACTAAATTATAGTGCATTTTTCTTTTCAATTTGGAGCATTTTCTTGGCATATAATTTGGTGTTAATCTAATTTTTATATTTAACATTGATTTTAGCACCAACTTTGGCTCCAGGTTTAGCATTGACTATTTGTAAATTAAAATTTATGGAAAAAAATAAAAAATGGTAAGAGAATGTTGATATTTGAACCCATATCACTTGCAAAAAGGTGGGAGATTCACTTGATCTATATCCAATAAAAACATTTCATTAAAAGTGTAGATGTGGATTGAAACTAGACCAACCTAGTGCAAACTAAAATTTATGGAAACAAAAATGAAAAAATGGTGAAAATTGAAAATCATAAATGGAAAATGGTAGTGGAATGATTGGATTTGAACCCAAATCACTCATAAAATCTCTACTTCAGATACATTCCCACCAAATTCTTCCATTAAAAGTGTAGAGTCAAATTGAAACTAGCTTAACCTATGCATGCAATCATGTGAATAATATAGATTTTAGATAAATATCAATGTTTAATCCTAAATGAAAAGTAAGTAATGAGAGATAGATGGGTGTCAATATTTGAACTTGGATCTCCTTACAAGCATGCAAGGGAATTCCTTAGGCTACACCCATGAACTGGATCTGCAGATTAAACATACCCCTAAAGATGCCATTTTTTCTCCTCCCTCCATTAAACCCACAACAACAAAACAACAATCAACATTAGAAAATCAATAAAGGAAAAGAAATGAAAATAAGGAAGAAATAAAGAGAAGGGAAGGGAGAATCCACTACCTTCCTTGTCGAGGTTCCTCTGTGAAACCCTAAACCTGCAACAAAAAAATGAACAACAGGAATTAACAAATCCATAAAGTAAAAGAGGGAGGAAAGAGGAGAAGGGAGGGCAGTAACCATCACTTTCATTAGGAAGTTTCATCCATGAAAATTTAGTCTCCATTCATGAAACCCTAAACCCAAAATAAAAAAACAATAATAAACATTAGCTAACTAATAAAGGATAAATAAATTAAAAGGAGAAGGAAGGAAGGGAATGGAAAAGAGAGTCCACTACCTTCCTCATGGAGGTTCCTCCATGAAACTAAAGCCATAGCCTCCATGAGGATGAAACCCTAAGAGAGGAAACCTTAAGGGAGAAAGGAGAATGGAAGATAAGAGAAGAGAGGAGACGGCATGAGAAAAGAATGAGAGAATAGGATTTTTTGTGAGGGAAATTAAAAGATTCCTATTAAAATAGCATAAATATTAAATACCCTCACATGCATGAGGATTGAGACAAGTGGCCTATTTTTAGAGCTTGATCTTTCTTAATTTTTTTTTGAAATAACTCCCTCACTTTCATTTAGTTTCTCATTAAACCCAGTGCTAAATTTGAAACTCGTAATGTCAATTTTAGTGACAACTCATGAAATAACATAGAGTTTAACATTGTCTCATGAAATAGCATCAAGTTTTAATCAAAATTACAAAAACAATTATCACTAAAAAATAAATGGAAGCAAAATAGTGTAATGTCCCATTCTCAACCCTTTGAACTTGATCTTGTTTATATTGTAATTATGTTTTTCATTACTACACTTTGCTTCATGTTGTGAGGTAGACTTAGCATGGCTATTTTAAAGACATCTAAACATTATCATTTGGAATTTAATGAAAGATTCCAAAGCTGATCGGTGAGAGAAAACAATGATGGGGCTATGATTCCACCAAAGGGGAAAGGTAAGGGGGTTTAAGGGGGGATTCAATCTATGTCTCATGATTACTACTATAAACTATGTACAACCTCTTTCATGTGATTTCCATATTAACATTGTATCCTAATATTTATGATATTAAAATTATGAGTCCAGTGAAATGATTAATTACTTTAAGTAATTATTTCGTATCCTTAAGTACACATCTCCTATAATAAAGAAACTAATTCCTATATGAATGCAATCAAGGAGAGTTCAATTATGACTCTTGATCCCTATCATTAGGGAAGTGGAAGAGTTGGATTGAGACTCTTCCTTTCCATCTCCTTCATTCATGAAAAAAAGAGAAACAAATTAGGAATAGAAGTTTGAGAAAAAAAGTGACTTCAAGAGGAGAGAATAGAGTTATTGATGAAAAAAGAG
>ML820279.1:0-26289 GCA_009831015.1 Picea engelmannii
TCTCTCTCTCCCTCTCTCACCTTCTCTCCCTCTCTCTATCCCTCCCTCTCTCCTTCGCTCTCTCTCTCTCCTACATTTACCCTTGTCTCATCATCACTCTCTATTGCTCTCTACCTCTTTCTCTCCCTCTCTCTCTCTCTCTCTCTCACTCAATCACTCACTATCTCTCTCCCCCACTCTCCCCCCTTATCCAGGATCTTTTCATCAATCTGACTTATTATATAATTGTATGAAATGAACATAAATTGAAGTGCACCATAAAGAAGGAATAACTCAATAATGAAGAGACATATGCATCAGATATGAACACAAAAAACTTGATAACGGAGTTTGTCCCTCGTGGACTACGTCTCTGGGTCCTGCTCTCAAATGGGTAGGCCTTTTTATTAACTCAACAAAATAATTTAGCAAAATACATAAGTATACCTCATTTTGGAGTTAAGATGTAGAAGCTTTGCTCAGATCATAAAACAAACAACACCACTGAATTCATGGCATCAAATTAGCCATAAATGATTGTCTCCATGCCTCGATATGAGTCTGACACTTTCAATCCCTTGAGAAAATTCATCTCGGTTTCTGTGTCTACACCTACAATAAATTCATGGAAAATTTCTCATTTTTCGTGCCCCTTCTGTACATTCGAATGCCCTAGTCTGACCCTCAAGCTCTGGAAAAACCCAACTCTTGAATAAAATCGGGGGCGAATTTACGAACGAGGTTGTTTGGCCTATTGGTTAGCGGATATATTTAAAGCACTTTGTTGGATGAGGTTCGGGGGTCAAGCCCACAAGCCTCCATTTAAATACATGGAGTATGTGTGTGTGTGTGTGTGTGTTGTTTTTTTGTTGGGCCTGTGTTAACTTTGGAGTATGGTTTGGCTTGGCAGATCCCGCTAGATATGGCGGCGAATTTTATTATAAACTTAGCGGACTGGGAGTTGGCGCCAGCCAACCCCTTTTCCCATTTTAAATTTCAGTTGTTGGGTGTCCTTGGGAATTTTCCCATTGTTACATGGCAACCCATGACTAGGCCACGTGGCAACCTTTCATTGTCCCACATCACCACACTGCACGGGCAACCACATCACCTATGCCACATCACCTAAAGGGTGGTTGTATGATCTTCCATGTGGTTGTACGGACTGCCATGTGGCACTTTCCCATTGGTCCATGGATTGACTAGAACAATCCAAAATCGAGTGACACGTGACAACTTATGGTGCTTCCACGTCATCATGCTAATGATATCTTGACACGTGTCGTCCTCTACGTGTGCCACATGTTAGCGCTCAAAATGCTCCTTTAAAATTTTGATCATTTTTAGCAAATTCGTGCTTACATTGTCAAATCCTTTTTATCGTTTGCCTATGTCATAGCTTTTTTCTTCATCAAGTCTCATCAGCGCTTATTATCAATTTTGACCATTAACCATGCGAGCTTTGTTTTTTATCTGCATTCCCAAAATGATCAGTTTTACCAAATTCATATAATTTCTCCTTTCATTTTTATAATATCATATTAGAACCAAATTTTTTGAAATTATATTATTATATATATTTTATTAAAAAATGTAAAAGTGTAAAAGTGTGGTGTGTGCACTAGTGATATGTTTAATATCATTTTAAAATATCGATTCACAATCATAACACACATTAAGCTAACACACATACCAAATTCCATTGTCAACACATAAACCACACAAAGTCAAGCGCTAAGCCCTTAATATCTTCCACACAACTCATCGATTATATTTAGGAGCATCAGCGCATATAAGCATGAAGACCTCTAATTCTTCGAGACATGTTGGATATGTCCCATGAGGTTTTTTTTTTTAAGAAGATATAGACTGCCAGGTGCAAGTGCAGGTGTCGAAGGCAAATGAGATTGCATGACATTCCAGCAGCCAGATCTATCCAGAACAACTAGAATGGGTTTGAGGTATTGAGTTCTCTCGCTCGCTTTGTAGAGGCCATTGCAAAGCCCTACTCCATACATATATTGAAATCCTCAGGTTCATATGGCTGGAAGAAATCATCTACCATGCCATGCTCTGAATGGCGATCCACGTGGTTTCCCTCTTGGTTCAGGTCCAATCTGTGATAGTCCCTACAGGCCAAGATCTCTACCTCATGCTGCTCATTTAGAGGTAGAGATAGAGTTACAGTATGAAGAAATCCAAAGGTTTCTTTTAGAAAACAAGAGACTTATTGCAACACAGGTGGATTTGCGTCGAGAACTTGCGGATGCTTAGGATGAATTACATCGCCTTGGTTTTTTCTTTTCATCTTACAGGTCTCTAAAGAATGCACAGGTAAAATATATGCAGGTTCAGATGTGAACCCAAGTGCTAAAATTAATAGCACCTGGAGCCGAGCAACGCATGGTGTTATGATAAGGAAAAAACAAAGTCATTTTTGTATGTGATGGGTTTGCAGTAGCTTAAACATGTTTCAGTTACAGCTTGTTGGGGATTGACACATGCGAGTATTGTGGTAGTTGGACAAATTTGCCTAAATTTGAAGCAAGTATCTATTCAAATGTGTGAGTCATTGACTAATAAGGGCTTGAGAGCACACACATGTTGCCATATCACTTGAAAATTTTCGTATAGAAGAGTGCAAGTCAATATATTTTTGTGGCATCATCGATGTGCTTTCTAATTGTAGTGGAAAGTGTTATCACTGATTAAGTGTGAGGGGATTAAGGAATCTACATTTGTTACATCGTCAATACCAATTTGTGAGTCTTTGAAATCTCTCAATATTCGATAGTGTCCAGGTTTTGGAAATGGATGCTTGGCTATGCTAGGGAGAACTTTCCCTCAATTGCAACAACTTGATCTTAAGTGGTCTGTCAGGAATATCTGATGCTGGTTTTCCTGCTCTCTTGAAGAGCAGTAATTTTTTTTTATTGAAACTCAAAAGAATAGAAAGAGAAGGTTAGAATTCACTGGAAATAATATGCATGTACAAGTTTATTTGCAGTAAACATAGCTCCATATTGTGAAAAAACTGTCAACCTTGGAGGAGTGTAAAGAGAATGAAGAAATTCTCGATGACTATTCAACTTTATGAGCAGAGACTTACAAAAAGACAAGCACATATGATGATTGCAGTGATCCTACAAAAAAGACCCATTAGATTCCTAATGATCTTGATATCTATGTCCATTAATTATTTTATATATGTTGCTTCAGAAAAAGTTTGTAGGTCCATGAAGGATGCATCTCTAGCCAGAGTTTTTGAGGGCATAAACAATATCCCATCTATTTCATCTAGTGTTTTGTCCTTCCAGCAGGATGAGACCATTGTCTTAACATTCAAAGAGATATTATTGTATTCATGCCCTCCTTGCAAGTTGTCATGATCATGTTGCAGAAATACTTAAAGTCGTTCTGGTGGAGAGCTCAGGCTCACTTTCTCAGAGGTCTATAAGTTTAAAGAATGGAGGATGACTGGAGAATACTAAATTTCTCCCTCAAGGAAAGAAACATAGTATAGCAGCTTGATTAAATGGCCATAAACAATATCCTAGAAATTATTTGAGCAAATGCAAGTTGTTTTAAAACAACTCAAGGAAACAAAAATAGTTTACACAACAATTGTCAGCTCAAGCTTTCTTTTTGCAGTATGAAGCGCTGAAAACCCCTGTAGGTGGGAGATTTGGTCAATTTTTGACTTTTTATTCAACATTTTCAGTGATGATTCATGCTATAAGTGGCTAATATGATTCGAGCAGGCCTTAATCTTCTCCAAGATGACTAGTGTGGCACTTGAAGATTAGTTTGAATATGGAGTCTTAGCCCTTGAGTATAGGATCTTATAGTCTATTCTTTTGCAAATGCCATAGTTTAGATTTGTTAGATGACTTTCAGATCCATGTTTTTAGGATCTACAACAACATGTATTTTCTTTATATATACTTCAGAAATGGTAATGAATATGGGGGGAAGAGAGGAGTAGTCTTCATGAATGTGGTTCGACCTTTGTGAATTATAAGCAAATTGTGTACTAAGACATTTGTTGAGTATATATCTGAATACAAAATTTCATCTTTGAGATTTTTTCATCAGACTTCCATTACTTTCCATTTATTTTCTATATGTGGATGAATATAGTGTCTATAGTTCATTTGATGACTAAGAGATGCCATTCGTTTATTGCATTAGTGGATTTAGATCCCACATATAATTTATTGTTGTAATAGAACATTTGTATATGCTTTTAGCGTATCTAAGTAGCTACAGATTCAAGATGGGTAGTAATGTCTTGTTTGAGCTTGTCTTTGAGCTTGGCACAGATCATCGTAATGATAGATTAAACATGGGTAGTAATGTCTTGTTTGAGCTTGTCTTTGAGTTCTGCGATTGAGGCGGCGATGGAGGAATGCATCCTTTGATTGATGGTGGCAATATTGACACTGAGTTGTTGCAATTCTTGTTGGGTTTCTGTGAAATTAGAGTGCAAGCTAGTGAAGTGAACTTCCAAGTCTTGGCTATAGGTATGGGCCATGATGACGAGGGAACAAAAAAAGGGGCGGGTGGGACCACACAGAAAATGGGTTATGGGTGAAGTGTATCACAATGATCAGGGAGACGAGTGGAATCCAATGGGGTAAAGCTGAAATAAGGGTGTTGGAAGGGGGTCGGGTCCACAAGAAAAATAATTGTTGAAAAATGATAGGTATGACTGTGATAAGAGCGAAGAGATAAATCCAACGGAATAGGTCTCAAATAATGGTGCCAACATAATCCAAACTTTTTTTTTACTCCTGCAGAGTTCTACTCTGATATGAAGAACACTGTAGTGATGAAATTCCCAAATGGTTAACAGGAATAAATGTGTAGAAATTATGCAACTCGAATGTAGGAGACACAGTTACGCCGCAATAGATCTTGTCTGTTCTTTTTTTGTTTTTGTTCCAAGGGTTAGGTATTCAAGGGTTCTATAGACAAGCTTTTTCCCTGTGCTATATCTCTCTAATATACATGCGAGGTCCAACAGTAGCACTTGACCCAATATCTCAGGGCACCAACTAAGGAGGCTAGACCATGCCCTTAGCCGTACTACCCGACTACCCAGGTACTAGAGAGTATCTCCCTGAGTGTTGTTCTCGGTGACACTATAGCAATCAGGCGACCGATCGGTTTATCTATGGAGGGCTTCAGGAGATCTAGGCCGATCCATATACATGTGTTATCTGATGCACTACCACTTGAAGGGGTACCAACATGGGTAACAAGGGTGGCCAATAGATGTGTGCTTAAGTACCACTTGTATTTTCTGTGTGTATGAATCCTTGACCGTGGGTTTATGCACGTAACAACAGATCTATGTAGCTTAAAGATGTCGGAATACGTCTCTACCCTGGAAAAAATTAACCCATAATTTTATGCCGAGGACGTTTCTCTGATACCACTTGTAATATTCCAGATATAAAAAAGTATGCAGAAAATAAATAAATAGCTAGAAATGGTAGATGAACAACAATTTAATCAGAACAACACTACAATAATACCAAAATGATACCAGAAGAACACCAGAAAGAGCACTTTGATTACTAAGAGAAATGTTCACTTGCCTCTTCGAGGGGGAAACCTCCAGTAAAGCAGAGCTCTATTACAATAATATCCAAGACACAAGTTCTCATACCCTCAACTCCTATTTATACTAAATACGTCTATCAAAAGAACCATCTAGAGGAATATCCTTCTAGAAGTGGAAGCTTCTATTAGACCTTCTTACATTGGACCTATTCTTCCTTATTGCTAGGCCTTATTAATATTGACCTTTATTACATGGAAATATATTACTCTACCTATGTGAGGGGTTAAGTCCCTAACAAATAGTTATTTATTTTTGTAGAAAATAAATATATAGGATCAACACCTCACCTACACCTTCAAAATCAGAACCTATATCTACTTATGATGGTCATGCTTTATGGGTGCCTAAACAATATATTTCATTAGAAATCAAGTTATCTGCAAAGAAGACAATGTTATGGCACCAAAGAATGGGCCATATAGGTGAGAAGGTCCTATGAGCCTTGAAAAAAAAACTTGTCGATGGATTGAATGATTGTGATCTTGAATTTGATTTTTTCAAGAATTACATATATGGAAAACAGGAATGTGTTCAATTTTATTCTAGTTCTTAAAAATCTTCTCGGTTGTTGGACTTAATTCATTCTAATTTATTTGGTCCAATTAAAGTTCCTTTGATTTCTAAGACTTTTCATTATGTGTTATTCATTTATCATTATTCTAGAAGAACATGGGACATTTTATTAAAACAAGTTCATATACAGTATATGAACTTGTTAAACTATGTACATACTATACAAAACAAACTATTATTAAAAAAAAAATTATAATCAAATATGATGGAAATTAAATTACCAAAATCATTATGATGTTTATAAACTAAAATGTCTTACACAATGATTAAGTCATGAAATTGAATCAATTTATGTCATAAAATAGTTAGGATGGTCTTAATTGCCAAACAAAACATTAAGATCCACTTAATTCTTAATTAATAAGTCACTTTTAAAATGATTTATTAGTATTGACTATAAATTTTTGCTATCAACCAATTAACTAATTTTTTAAATGTTTTTTAAACTCATTAAACTGGAAAATAATTTTGATCAACTAAATTAAGATTAATAAAATCCTTATAATATTTAAAATTACTCTTATTAAAATTATTAAAATTAGTAATATGTAAAATTCTATCTTTCCTCAATGTGATCAATTTATATTTAAATTTTAAATATGTCAATTCATAGTTTTCAACTTCAAAAAGGTACAACCAACCTCAATGAAGAGAATAAGTGAGCATTACAATATTCAATATGATCGATTTATGTTTAAATTTTAAATATCTCATATCATGGTTGGTTTTCAACTTCAAGAAGTTACAACCAACCTCAATGAAGAGAATGACTAAGTATTACATTTAAAATTACAAATTCTATATTGTTTTTAAATATTTCAATTTTTCTCTAATTTTATGAGATGTTGCAGGTTAAAACGTCCATAAGTTGATTCTTACATTGGATTTATTGGATATGTTTTTTGAGTTGGTTGGATATACATTTTCACGAGGATATAGAATCCCTAACTTTAAAAAAACTTGGTTTTACCTCACTTCCCCATACGATATATGTATTAATTTAAAGTAAATTTGAATTGAAATTAATTTGAACTTTGTGTTTGTATTTGAAGTAAAATTTGAATAGGAAATTAATTGGATATATGAATATGTATTTAAATAAATTTGAGTATGAAATTAATTTGATTTATGTGGTAGTATTTTAGTTTTTGATTAAGAAGAAAAACTAATTCTAAAAAGTTAAATGTTTTTTATCACACAAAAACTTTTTATCGACTTGATATCTAAATGAAAGAAAGAACTAATTTTTAGTCAGTCACACTTTACCTCATAACAAAAGAGATATGGTATATCTATCATAATTTAAACTTAAACAATTTCAAAATATTTATCAAAATATCTATTTTACTAACTTTGAAACTACAATGATCTTAAAAATCGAAATAACATTTAAAAAAAATCCAAGTAATCTCTTACCCCTAAAAACCAATCTTGATCTCAACGGAAATTGGCCACCAACACCATCATAAACTACTACACCACAAAATTATAAACAAATCCTAAAATATAACCATTTCAACACACTATGATTAGTAACCCAAAAAAACCTACCAATTCCTAGTGCCTAAAATGATATTAACTGCTTTATACCTACTGCCTAAAATGGTATTAACTGCTTTATACCTACTGCATTTGGTCGACCTCTATTTTCAAGTAACAAAGAATGGATGACATGGGAATTATTATGTATAGAAACGTTTCATCACGCTATTATTATTTAAAAAATATTATTATTTTATTTATAGTGGTGAAAACTTATCTCCACCCAGTGTAAGCTCTCGGAGCGAGGTGTCGCTGTAAACTCTTTTTCACGTACTCATTGTTAGAGCTACATCTGTCGCTAATGGCTGGCTGGGGGCTTTCTGACGTTGGCTGACAAATTTCGTGAGAAGAATCTAAACAGCTGTTCCTTGACTGAACTGGAATCACTTCTGCTACTTGGGGTGGTGAAGGCGGCGTTAAGACGAGACTAGGGATGACCGGTACGCCGTAATAATAAGTCACCTCGGAATCTACCACCTTACGTGGCTTTCCACGGGTTCGTTGGGGTGTCTTCGCTTCCTCGGGTCGTTGTGGTGTGGGGCCCGCTTTCTGGGTTCGTAAGGGTGTCTTCGCTTTCACGGGTTGTTGGGGTGCGGGGCCCGCTTTCTGGTTTGGTTGTGGGGTCTTCGCTTTCTCGGGCTTTTGGGGTGTGGCGGCGGGGCCAACTTTCTTGAGCTCTTGAGTTGTGGGTTCCACTCTTTGGGGCTGTTTTGGTGGGGGACCCACTTTCTTGGGCTTTTGGACTGGGGGACCCACTTTCTGGGGCTGTGATTTGGGTTTTGGAGGTGCGATACCGGCTCTCCATGGCGGTTGGAGGGCAGCGACTCTCTCCGCTTTTCCACGTGTCATCATAGGGTGCTGGGCCTCAGCGTTTCTGTTTCCTGAGCCAGGTGGACGACCACGTGGCCGCTTTGTTGGAGGCCCCGATTCTGCGCTGGCATTCGCACCTAAGCCCCACGGAGCTGCTGTCTTCTGTAGAGCACCGCGTGGACGGCCACGTGACCTCTTCTTCTTAGTTTGAACTCCAGCACGGTGGAGAAACCCTGAGCTGACCGATCCCTGGGAACTCTCGGTAGTCTCCATTTTACTTTTATCTGGGAAAGCTTAATGGCTTTCCAATTACTCTTTAGATACGGCCCAACGCAGACAAAATAATGGCGTGATATTGTGGATCTTTCTCCTTTGAATAGGAGGTATGTATAAACATAACAACAGTCGCGCTGTTCCGCATATCGCATGTGAACCATAACTACTTGATTTAAAATATAATTTGTCCACGTAGATTATAGGATTTGAGAGCTGAAACAGAATGGATTTAAATGTTAAACTATGTGAATAGATAAAAGGGTATTAATTTCTTCACTAAAAGGAGGAGACAGAGAATTCTTATTGACCATATTTCTTACTGTTTAAAATTATAAATGAAATCGACCTCTTTTGAGATATTTGAGAACGAGGAAAGCGAGATTATGAAACCAGCCACGTAAGTTGTTAAACTTCTTCTCCAACTACTTTTCTTCACCTTTCTTCAAATCTAAAATTGGAAAAACAAATACCAAAATCCATTTCAGAAAAGAACAAGTAAGTGCTATTATTGATAATAATAGTAAAAATTAGACTAAAACCTGATGGCAGCCTCTGGTTACAATATAAGGCACTAAGTGTATGAATATCAAAATTCTCTGATCTTCGTAGCTAAGAAGCCGGATCAAACAAAACCCAACAGATTCTGTAAATGTGTTCGCAGAGCAATTTTTAAAGGTGACGGTGTGGTGTCTGCTTTCTAATCCAACACACAGTTGGCCACCCTGTTTGCATGGCGGACAAAACTTCTTCGGCATACATCACGTGTTCTCACCAACCACACATTAGAATCCTGCGATACAATTTTCGACGAAGCCCAAAATGAACAGATAATAGATAATAGATTCCAACATTTATTTAGAGACTGCAGAAGCTGAGGCTCAATTCCGCCGCAAACGCTACAGTAAAACGCCTACGTTATTGCAATTTTCTAGAACTAATAAGTTGTTGTCAAAAGACTAAAACGCTATCGAGATTAACCTGCATATCCCCATTATTATATTAAAAAGAATTATTAATTTTAATTTTCAACTTTATTTAAACGTTTGGATAGGCGTCCTTCTATTGAAATGAATTGATGGTTTAATCAACTTTTTAATTACAAATTCCAATTTTATGGTGAATAAACTTTTTAATTACAAATTCCAATTTTATGGTCAATAATTAAAGATGTTCGTATATTCTTTGTTTTACACTTAAATCAATGAATGCTATTTAATGTTGATAACTTTCTGTCATTTGTAGGTGCATCAGTTAAACTGTTTATTTTTAAGATTAAAAAATTACTAGATTGAGTTATCAATTACCACTAAACATAATTTAACAAATATATTGAGTTATCAACTAGTAATGTGATTGGACTTATTCATATATTCAGGTCTCCAGTTGCAACTATACTAAAAAATTTATACCCAGAACGAATTGCCTGCGCCTGTAGCTGCTTCATTCTCCTCACGAGGACCAAGTCCAATCACTGAAAGTATTCTCAAGTAAGCTTTCATAGTTCTTGGAATTCAATCTATCTGATTATAACTTCCCTTGCAGTGATTTCAATTAATGCACCTTCCGGAGTGAGAATAACGGTCCAGCCAAGGTAAGCTTTCATAGTTTTTGGAATTCAATCTATTTTATTAGAACTTCCCTTGCAGTGATTTCAATTAATGCACCTTTCGGAGTGAGGATAACGGTCCAGCCAAGAATTGTTGCATTCACCTCTGCAAATCAGAGTCTAGCTTTCATTTTGAATGTTCAAGGGATCAATGCAAGCATATCGAAGAACGCAGTGATATCCGGTGCCCTAACTTGGAGATATAGTAATTACAGTGTGAGAAGCCCAATCGTTCTCTGCAACATTATACTTGCACAGTAGCGGCTCCACGCTATGAACGTCCTCATTATCATACTCCAAATAGTTGCTTCATTTTATAGTGCCATTGATTCCATCCCCATATTATTCCATTATTATTTATTGGCTACTGCCTTTGTTCTCTAAATTTTTACAATTGTTATTTTAGCCAGAAGCTAGTTAGGTATGACAAGATATCGCAATTGATGCATATGGAAGGAGGTGCATTTTTGTGGTAGCTCTTTGATTTTCTTTCCTGAAGATGTCTTCTCTCCTCTTTGGGCAGTGCACCTTCCAACTTGCACATAAAGGATCTTCCCAAATATCATTGCATTTGTGGGAGTTTATATGTTGCAAGAATAGGTTTATATAACTTATTAGGTCTATGTATTTTTATTTGTGTTTTTTATTTTATTGTTATGGCTTATAGTGTCATTGATTTCCTCCCCATATTATTTCATTATTATTATTTATTGGCTACTGCATTTGTTTGCTATATTTTATAATTGTTATTTTAACCAGTTAAGTATGAAAAGATATCGCAATTGATGCATATGGAAGGAGGTGCACTTTTATGGTAGCTATTTGATTATCTTTCCTCAAAATGTCTTCTCTCCTCTTTGAGCAGTGCACCTCCCAACTTGCACACAAAGGCTCTTCCCAAATATCATTGCATTTATGAGAGTTTATATGTTTCAAGAACCTATTAGGTCTATGTATGTTTATTTATGTTTTTAATTTTATTGTTATGGCTTTATAATGTTTTATGTAAAAAATATATATATAGAATCAATAAATGTGAAAGATCAATTAACTTTTCTACAATATTAATTAATTAAATGTGAAAGAACAATAAACTTTCTACAATATTAATTAACTATTAGTTATTTATTTTAATAAGATACATTTTCAAATATAGAATTAAAGGAATACATTTGTTCAAGTGAGAAGGCATGTCATCCATGTATATGGGTTTCATCACTTGTTTTTGTTTAGTCATAATGATTATAATTTTAAAATTTTGACAATTATTATAAACAAGTATTAATAATAGAAATAAAAATTATTGATATCAAAAATAATTTGTAAAAATTATTAATAATTTGAGAGTATTAAGCTAAAATAGAATAAGTTCAAAATTTTGATAATTAATCTTATCGTGATATATTTATATTCTTTATTTCAAATGAAATTATTATACAATTTAGAGAAGAATTTGAAAAAAATAAATTATCTACCAATATTTTACTTTAAAATATCATTGATAATATCTTCAAAAGGTTAATAGTCAAAATGGATAAAAAAATATGACAAAATTTCTCAAAACCTAAAAACCCAAATCAATGCTCGCCTATGAGCCCAAATCAATAATAATTTTTTTTAGGTTGTTGAAATAGAAATCATAAATTTCAATTTTCAATTTTTGTTAACTATCCTTTGTATATAATTTTTGTTAACTATGCTTTGTATATAGAAGTTCATTATTTTATAATAAATTTTATAAGTAATAAATTATTACTCTACATAAATTAGTTTTAGTATTACTTTTTTAAGGATTGATGTTAAATACATTTTATCAATAAATAAAACTAAAGTATTATTATAATGAAGTATTAAATAACTAAATATTAATATTTGTTGAGTTTTATTATTATAATGAAGTATTAAATAACTAAATACTAATATTTAGTTAGTTTATGAATAAGTTATTTGTATGTGAGCACATTTGTTGTATGAATCTATTTACTAAATCATATATCATAATAAAATGAGAAAATGAATTATTTAAAATAATAATAAAAATACTAACATATAAAATCTCATTATTTTTTAATTGAAATTAAATTATTTAAAATAGTTCTCAAAATACTCACTCATAGAATATAAATATAAACAATTGAAAAAAATTGAGCCAATAATAATAAAAACTACATCAAATAAATAAATTAATTAATTAAAAAAAGAAAAAATATTAAATAATTATATTTCTTTTTTAACATAAAAGTGTTCAATGTAAATCTTATGTCTAATAACAATATATTATATCAAGAAAAATGTCCAATATTTTATATTTTAAACCAAATGTATAAAACACCATGGCATGAAAGGATTGTCACCTTTGTATGGATAAGTTATTTGTATGAGAGCACATTAGTTGTATGAATCTATTTACTAAATCTATCACAATACTCATAAATTGATTTCAATTAAATATTTTACTACTATACATCATAATTTATTTTAACCCCTTCCTTTGCTTTTTCTTGACAATCACAATTTGCAACACCAAAAATAAGAAAGCATAAATGCATACTTTAATTTTATATATTCTTATTTGGAAGGGATAGATTTTACACTTCAATATCATATGC
This sequence comes from Picea engelmannii, assembly GCA_009831015.1. Lineage (NCBI taxonomy): Eukaryota > Viridiplantae > Streptophyta > Pinopsida > Pinales > Pinaceae > Picea > Picea engelmannii. The sequence continues at coordinate 13,025 of ML820279.1, forward strand.
TATCAATCTCCTTAGAACATGTGTGATTCTAATTTTCCTTCTATGTAATATATCACATTAGTTCAAAGTTCCTATCTTTTTCACAAAGGAAACACTTAATTTGATTTTTTTATAAAAACTTCGCCAAAAATTCCTTTTCGTAATGTGTTGAACACAAACCAACCTTGTCATGCAACGAACATGCTCCTACGTTACAATGTAACAAACAAAATTGGACATTACAATGTAACAACCACAATAATGTTGAAACATGTTGAACATAGTAATGTCGCACAATGAAAAGCATAGTAACGTTGCAATATGACGAACATAGTTATTTTGCAATATGATGAACATAGTAATGTTGCAATATGAAGAACACAATAATTTTACAATCAGTTGAACATAGTAATGTTACAATGTGATGAACATAAATCGACATCACAATGTGATGAAATAGGCATGTCGTGGAAATGTGGATAGTAACGTCACAATGTCACATTCATAAACAAACATTGCAATGTGTCGCAAATCGCCTTGTCCTCACAATGTGACAAACATTTCCTCACATTGCAATGTGACACACTTATAGCGACGTCTCAATGTGACAAACATTTCCAAACCCTGCAATGTGTCAATATATTAACATTGCAATCTACCAAACATACTAATGTCACAATGTGATGAACATATACATGAACATAATAATGTCGATATATGTCAAACAAAGTAATATCACATAGTGACGAACATAGTGACAAACATAGTATGTTTGCAATCAACTAAATATAGTAATGTCACAATGTGATGAACATAAATGGGTGTCACATTGTGACAAGAATAGGCATGTCGTCACAATGTGATGTTCATAAACAGACATTACAGTGTGTTGCAAATCATAATGTGACAAAAATTTCCTCACATTGCAATGTGACACACATATAGCGACATCTCAATGTGATAAACATTTCCAAATGTCATAATGTGTCAAATATAGTAACATTGCAATCTACCAAACAAACTAATGTTGTAATTAGACGAACATATACATGAACATAATAATGTCAAAATATGTCAAACATAGTAATGTCGCATAGTCACGAACATAATAACATTGCAATCAACCGAACATAGTAATGTCACGATGTCATGAACATAAATGCATGTCACGTTGTGACAAGCATAGGCATGTCGTCACAATGCGGATAGTAATGTCGTAAAGTGATGAACATAAACAACTTTTTCAATGTGCCACACATCACCTTGGCATCACAATGTGATGAACATTTCCTCATGTTGTAATTTGATGCACATATCTTGACATCACAATGTAACAAACATTTCCAAATGTCGCAATGTGTTGAATATAGTAACATTGAAATCTAACAAACATAATAATGTTGCGTAATGTGTTGAACATAGTAACGTTGCAATTTACCAATCTATCAAACATAGTAACATCACAATGCGACAAACATTTCCAAATGCCACTGTGTGTCAAACATAGTAACATCACAATGTGATGAACATATACAGACATCTGAATGTGATGAACATATACAGATGTTGCATTGTGATGAACTTATCCCTGCCATCGCAATGTGACAAACATTTACGTATGTCTCAATGTGACGAACAGATATGGATGTCTCAATGTGACGAACATATCCTTGATGTCACAATGGGAAGAACATAAATGGACATTGCAATGTGATGAACATAGCCCTATCCTTGTAATGTGACGAATGTATCTGTGTGTTACAATGTTTCTCATATTATGATGTCGCATTGTTAAAGACATTCCCAAATGTTGCAATGGGATGAACACATCACATTGTCGCAATGTGATGTACACCACCCAATGTCACTATGTGACAAACATATACCAACATTGCAATGAGATGAACATTTCCCAATGTTTGGTTATAGTAATTTGATTACTATAACCTTACAATGTCATGTGACATCACATTGTGATGAAAAAAACATGATCAACATTTCAATGCAGTAGTTCCATAGTAAACTTTGGTTAAATATAATCAACATAACCCGCCATAATCAGATCCACATGGTCAAAAAAGGTCAACCATGGGAAAGATCAACCATAATAAACCTTGGCCAACCATATTCAGCCATGTTCATGGTCAACTACATTCAACCAAGGTGAATGACAACTACAATCAACCATAGTCTCAATGATGAACATAAACGGACATCTCAATGTGACGAACATATATGGACATTGCAATGTGATGAACATATCCTTGTCATCGCAATGTGACAAACATAAATGGGTGTTGCAATGTGATGAAGATATCCCTCTTGTTGCAATGTGATGAACATATCCTTTCATTGCAATGTGACGTCCATATTCTGACATTGCATTATGAAAGACATTTTCAAACATTGCTATGGGATGAACACATCCAATTGTCGCAATGTCATGTACACAACCCAATGTCACAATCTTACAAACATAGACCATCATTGCAATGAGATGAACATTTTCCGACGTCGCTATGTGACAAACATAACTAATTGTCAGGCTATGATAAACCTATTCCAACACAATAATATGAAAAACAAAAAAACCCTTCATTGTAATTTGATTACTACAACCTTAGGATGTCATGTGATGTCATAATGTGATGAACAAAATGTTATCAACATTTCAATGTAGTATTTCCATAGTAAATTTTGGTTTAACATAATCAACATAGAGCATCGTAATCAAATCCATATGGTCAACGAAGGTCGGCCATGGGAATGGTCAACCATAATAAACAAAACCAACCATAGTCAACCATGGTCATGGTCAACCACAATCAACTATGGTGAAGGACAACCATGATCAACCATAGTCTCAATGACTAACATATATGAGCGTTTCAATGTGACGAACATATACAGACGTTGTAATGTGACGAACATTTCCTTGTCATCACAATGTGATGAACATAAACAGACGTTCCAATGTGACGAGCATATCCCTGTCATCGTAATGTGATGAGCATATCCCTGTCATCGTAATGTGACGAACATATCCTTGCGTTGCAATGTGATGCTTATATTTTGACGTCACATTATGAAAGACATTTCCAAATGTTGCAATGGGATGAACACATCCCATTGTCACAATGTGATGTAGACAACCCAATGCCGCAATATGAAAAACATAGACCAAGATTTCAATGAGACGAACATTTCGCGACGTCGCTATGCGAAGAACATAACCCACTCTCAGACCATGACAAACCTCTTCCAACACCATAATGTGACAAACAAAAACCCTTCGTCGTAATTTGATTACTATAACCTTACGATGCCATGTGATGTCACAATGTGATGAAAAAAACATGATCAACATTGCAATGTAGTAGTGCCATAGTAAAATTTGGTTAAAGATAATCAACATATCCCACCATAACGAGATCCACATGGTCAACGATAGTCAACCATGGTAAAGGACAACCACGATCAACAATAGTGAACCTTTCCTTCCCAAAGTCAACCAAGGTCTACCTATTTATTAATGTATTATTAATTTATTATCTATGCTAATAATGTATTTATTAATGTATTAATACTTCAATATTGTATGTATTAATGTGTTATTACTTTAATAATATATTATTAGTATACTAATAATTTAATATGTAACATTATAAATTAATGTATTATTAATGTATTACTTTACCACTCTATTAATACTATATTAATGTTTTAGTTATGTATTTATTAATGGATTTAATGTACTTTTTTATTATTACTGTAATTTTGTAATATTAATGTAATACTTTATTAGTGTATTAATATTTTAACAATGTATTAATTAATATTGTATAAAAGTATTAATCAATTTATACATTACATTACTCTAATAATCTATTAATACTTTAGTAATGTATTTATTAAAATTGTATCAATGTATGAATTTAAATTAATATATTACAGTATACATTAATGTATTTATGTCATTCATAGTCATGACTATATGAAACTATGATCATAGTGAACCATAGTCATCTTCAATAAATGTATTAATATATTACTATTTGAATAATGTTTTATTACTTTGATAATTTATTATTAATGTATTAATATTTTATCAATTTATTAATTAATAAAATATGAATACTATAATATGTTATATTATACATTAATGCATTACTAATTTATCATCTTCAATAAATGTATTGATATATTACTACTTGAATAATGTACTTATTAAAGTTTTATTACTTTGATAATTTATTATTAATGTATTAATATTTTATCAATTTATTAATTAATAAAATATGAATAGTTTAATATGTTACATTATGCATTAATACTTTAATTTATACATTAAAGTAATGTAATAATGTATTGTTAATATATTAATACTTTAATAATGTTTTACTAAATACATTAAGTTCAATTTATTGTTACTTTATTAATGTATTACATTAATAGTGTATTTATTGGTGTATTTAATATACTGTTAAGGTATTACTTTATTAGTGTATTAATTCTTTACCAATGTATTAATTCAAAATGTTTTAATTAATTAATACATTACATTATTAAAGTGTCATTAATGTAACATTTCTTTATTAATGTATTAATCAATGAATCAATATACACTTTAATTTATTAATGCATTATTAATATATTAATAGTTTAGTATGTTACATTATACATTAATGTATTAGTACTTTAATTTATACATTACATAATAATGTATTATTAAATAGCTCAATGTATTACTATTTTATTAATGTATTACTTTATTTATGTATTATTACTTTAGTAATATATTTATAAATGCATTTAACTTATTTAATGTGTTATTATATTTAATATTTTTATTGATGTATTTAATGAATTATTAATGTATAACTTTATTAGTGTGTTAATACTTTAACAATACATTAATTAATGATGTATTAATTTATTGATACATTAATAGACCATTAGTTTATATACATTAATACATTATTATTATATTAATATATGAATATTATTACATTATTAATTAATTAATATATGAATAGTGTTCCACAAGGCATGTGAGCTGTCAACTAGCAACAACCACTTTACAACCACTTTATAAAAGTGGTTGATATACGTCGATTGGCGTCACTAGTTTGAAGATGTGGAAAATTACGTCAATCGACATATATCAACCACTTTTATAAAGTGGTTGTTGCTAGTAATAAAAAATTCCATATTCTTCTTAATTTGAAAATCCAAAATATTTAATCCACACATTGAAGTTGTATATATACAACTTATTATTTGTATAAGTAATATGGCTTATTTGATGATATTAGTTCGAGAACATCTTAAACGATGTGAAATATTTTTTTTCCAAGAATGTTGGAGATTTACATTTTAAAAACTTTTCCATAAATAGATTGTGTCTGTGTGTATAACGACATACAACGTCGAGTCGATTCTAGAGTAGTTGGTAGTAGAGTCTGTGATGATCTTCGCCATTCGCGTCGATTATGGAGTAGTTGGTATAGTCTGTGACAATCTTAGCCATTCAAAGACAATCAGACTGTGATATTATACCATCTAGAGTAGTTGGTAGTCGAGAGAAATATTTTGTTTCCTTGCCATTTGGCCCATTGAAAAAACCAATTCCTAAAAAGCCATTAGCTGCAGTAATGACTCCTTCCGAAAGAGAATTTTGTGCCAATGAGATCAAAGATATTTTGTCTAAAGGTCTCATTGAAGTCCCTGGGCTTGCTAAGCATTTGTTGTTAATAAACACTCTGAATAAAGTCTTGTTGCCAGTCAGGTATCCTCTCCTGAATAAGTATCATCTTTTGTAGAGGATAGCAGGTTGTACTATCTTCATCAAATTTGATCTTAAATCTGTTTTTTATCAGATTCGTATTGAGAAAAAAGATAGATATAAGACAACCTTTATTGTTCCACATGGTTAGTGTTAGTGGAAAGTGCTTCCATTCAAATTTAACAATGCCCCATCGAAATTTCAAAAAAGAATGGAAGATATCTTCAAAGAGCATTCATGGGAAGTGGTTTACATAGATGATATTTTGGTATGATATAAGAATCTACAAGAGCATCTCAAGCATTTGCAAATATTTTATCAGTTAGTCTTCCAACATGGTCTTGTAATCTCAAAATGAAAAATGGAAATTAGAAAGATTGATATTGAGTTCTTAGGGTTCAGAATCAATAAAGGTCAAGTAGTTTTACAGGAACATATCTTAAAGATTTTCTCTCATTTTCCTTATCAAATTCTTGGCAAGGATCAGCTTCAAAGATTCCTTGGGTGCTTGAACTACATCAGACCATTTTACAGAGGTCAAGTAGAGGATGTTCATTTGCTCCAGCAGAGATTGAAGAAAAATCCAATAAGCTGGAATGAAGAAATGGCAAAAGCTGTAAAAAAAATAAAAGAGAAAATTCAGCAGTTACCAGCCTTATCTCTCCTGTAGTGTCCCCAAGGCCAAGCCCCGTTGCAAATCATGATATATGAAATGAATTGTAAACATGTTCTATAGGCTGGTGAGCCAAGTTTTGTATAAGTTGGTAGGCTTATGTGTTTGTTAGGCCAGGAAGCTTAAGTGTTTGAAGGCCAGGAGCCCGCTATTGTACTTGTATGTATGCAGAACAATTAATAAAATATAAACACCACCAGGTGCAGACCGACCACGATGAATGAGTGAAGGGGGACTGAGCGTCCATAGAGTGGGCAAGGAATTAGGGGCTGGAAGGTGGGAAAGGGGCTAAGTGTTGATCCTAGGGGGCTTAAGCCTGGGAATAATATTTTAATATTATTCCAAAATTTATGTGCATCATATGTTTTTATCCTAAGTCCTTTTGGAAGGACACGTGAATTCCCAAGTGGTGGGAGGAACGTGTGCTAGTGGAACGCATGCAGTTCCATGGGTGACAAGTTTCAACCCTGGTGCATGCGAATAAAACGGCCAGGGTGAGTCATGAGAAGGATTCATCTCCTCCATTCTACCTGACTATCTGAAGGTGAACGATCAGACCTCTGCAAAAGAATACCCTGGTGCAACCCTGAAAGCCGGAAAAGCCTGTGTTGATTTCAGGGATAGCCGGTACATCCTTTGTTTGGACAGTTGGAGCCTGTGTGTGGGATCTCTGCACACTTCGTGCAATCCCGAAACCAAAACCGTGAAGACTATCCTGTGTCTGCTGAACTAGTTTGGGAAGCCTGTGTCTGTTTTCCAATTGGTTGTTGTAGCCACACAGCACTGGACTGCGCGGGGCTTACTGGCCAGTGTAAATCTACGTCGAACCTATGTGTAACCTCTCTCTAGGGGAGGGAGGTGATTGTTGTTGGAAGAGGCAGGTTGTCAGGTCTGTGAGCAACTCTTTCCAGGAGAGAGAGTTTGTTGGGAAGTGGTTTCTTCTAGAGAGTGTCCAGCACCAGCTTCAGGCTCTGAGACTTCCTGATCCGACCTGTTGCCAAGACCCAGAGAGGGAGGTTATCACCGATGGACTATGCTTGTGAAGGTGTATACTCCCGGGCGGAACAGGCATGTGGGGAATGAGAGTCTGGTAGTAGTGGGCGTAAGATGGCATCCTGGGAAGAATCCTTCCAGATTCTAAGTGTTGATTTCCCTGTAACACCAGCTTCAGGCTCTGAGACTTCCTGATCTGACCTATTGCCGAGACCCAAAGAGGGAGGTTAGCACCGATGGACTATGCTTGTGAAGGTGTATACTCCCGGGCGGAACATGCATGTGGGGAATGAGAGTCTGGTAGTAGTGGGCATAAGATGGCATCCTGGAAAGAATCCTTCCAGATTCTAAGTGTTGTTTTCCTTGTAACCTCAGCCTAGCTAGGATTCCTTGCCTTGGGGTGGAGCTTAGTCCCAGCTCGGGGGTGATCCACTGCTGAGCTGATGAGCAGTGTGGTCTAAGGCTAGGTGGTTCGTGGAAGGCCTGCACTTGGTTGGTGAAACTGCCATTGTTGCAAAGATAAGTATATGTTTATGCTTTAATCATGTTTTGCATGACTGTGCTGCTTATGTATCATGTTTTCCGCTGTGTATATGAATTAATATGAAAAGCTAGTTGCTTGCTGATTATGGCAGTAATTTCATATGAATACTCTGTGTTGAATGTGTTTACTGTTTAAATGCATGTGGGTTAAATAACATCTGTATGAGTTATGTACAAAGTGATGTTATAGTCTTCTTTTAAGAGCGATTAAACCTTAGTAGTAGAAAAGGTGTGCTACAGTTTGGTATCAGAGCACGAGTAAGCCCAGAGTTCCGAAATGGGTGTGCTACAAATTGGTATCAGAGCGAAGGTTTCGACACTGAACCTAGATGGGCCAGTGGAGCGGTCTTTGGACCGAGAAGGCGAAGGGGAAATTGGGTCTGGAGGACCAATTTCGGACCTTGGTTTGTTATGGAGTGTCAAGTAGTTGCTTGACCGTACTTATGAGCTCAAGAAGTATAGCGGCGAGTGAAACCGCAGCTGGTGTGGTCTATTTCCACAGGGAGACAGGTCTCTACACCAATGGTGTTAGAACCTTAGGATCTGTTCGGGAGGGAAGGCGAGCCCTCGTGACCGTCGGATCTGGAAAAATGTGCGTAGGAATTAAAATTCCTTTTGAAATGCACAGGAAAGTGGAAATCGAGATATGCAAAATTCCAAATTGGTTAGGAACCGTCTAAGCCCAGCCAGAAAACCCGTCAGTCGTAGGATATTTCGGGAGATGTCTGAAGGTTAAACCTCAGAGACTAGGGGCGAAAGCTTCGAAATAGATCTAGACCGTCCGAAAGACGAAGGACACGTGTCGTGAGATTTCCCATTTTGGGAAATCAGGAATCGCGATATCGGGAGTCACGAAGGAGGTCAGGAATTATCATGGTAAAAGTCCCGGGAACGATCTAAGTCGTCCATCAGTTGGGACACGTGGGCGAGATCGGGAGCCCATCGGCATATCGGGGTTTGGCGTTTCGCGAATCCTGAGGACATATGTGTTTCGGCATTGGAAAGTCTGAAACCCCGATAGGAGGTATGACTGTGGTCATATAAGGGGAGGTCATGTGAACCACGAGTCTATCCCGGAGGGCTAATGAGAGTTAGAGCGCATCGGCGTTTGGAAGCCCAAAACCCTGAAAGGATCTGCGTCGTAGATCTGAGAAAGATCTGACCATTGGATTTTTCTAGGAATGGACGTGGACACATGGAGATGTACCACATGCCAGTGGGTCAAGAAGAGAAGGGAGAGAGGTGGGACCCGATGACGTCATTAAAAATCGACATGGGGCCTCATTAACGTACCACGTACCACCGTAGTTGTGGGTAACCACTGAGTCATGTGGGCCCGGAGGGTAGAGTAAGAGGAAATTTCGGAAGTCGGGGGCTGGAAAGGAAAGCAAGTGGAAAGTCTTGTGGGCCGAAACCTGAAATCTCGAAATTCCGAAGTGCCGAAAAGGAAAGCTTCGAAAACTCAAAAAATGAAGTCCTAAAAATTGCAGAGCCGAACGAGAGCTCAGAAAATCCATTAGAATCGAAATGTCTTTTTTTCTTGTTGGTGTTAGTCATAAATGTTGTGGATTGTTTATGAATTTTAATGGCCTGACAAACTTCGAATTTAATTGCACAGAGAGTGCGTGTGCAGAGTGCAACGGAGGTCAGTACTCCAGTTAAACAACGTCGAGTATGGAGTGGGGAAAAGTGCAGATTACCCCTGAAATAGAAGACAAACAGGAAGGAAAGGATGTTAACCTGGGAGTCGAAGGATCGAACTCCTACGGGCATGGAAAAGAGAAGGATAAGGAAGGACACATAATGGAAATCCTTGAAGGATTGCAAAGAGAGGCCAAGGCTCACCGAGCTGATAGCCAAAAGCTTATGAAAGTCAGGGATCAACAGGGTGAGTTAAACTTAAAATTTTTGAAGAGCCTGGAAAGAATAGAGAAGAAACTTGAGAAGGGAGAAGACTCAAGTACGACGGAGAGTCACAGAACCCATGGGAGAAGAAGTAGGTCAAGGAGTGGTAGCCGACATCTTAGTCGCTCCCAAGGACATTCTGACAGGAAGACACACAGTAGTCCAAGCCCATCCCCTACCAGAAAACATCGAAAATCTGGAAAGGATGAATTAAAAGGAGAGATGAACAAGATTAAGCCTCCAACATTTGATGGAGAACACAAGAAGGAGGAAGATGTCGAGACCTGGTTGCTTGGCATGAAGAAACACTTCCAACTACAGAATTATTCCACCCATGCAGAAGGAAGAATTGCAATGTACCAACTGAAAGGAAAAGCATCCATGTGGTGGGATCAGTTTGTGCAGGTGCGGCACATTAGAGAGAAAGAGGTCACTTGGAAGGAATTTAAGAGGTATTTCGAGAAGAAATACCTGACTAAAAGATACTATGACAGAAAGATGAAGGATTTCTTCGAACTCAAGTTGGACAGTACGACCATTGATGAGTATGAACGAAATTTTATGGAACTACTGAAGTATGTTCCATTCATCAAGGATGAAGCTGTTAAAATTCAGAGGTATCTGAGTGGACTGCCACCTTCCATTGGTGACAAGATTCAATATGATGATCCTAATACTATGGAAGAAACAATAAGAAGGGCGAAATGCTTATACAAACAACAAAGAGAAAAGCCTACCTTTCGGAAAGCTTGGGATGACCAGAAGAGGTTTAAGAAAGAACAGAGGCAGAAGGGAGACAAGCCTTCCTTTCTTCGAAACAGTCGCCAGGGACAGCCATTGTTTAGAGAGCCGAGAAGGAATGAAGAGGGAGCACAAAGACAGAGACTGACGCCCATTCAGTGTTGGGGTTGTCAAGGAAACCACAAGTACCGAGATTGTCCCCATAAAAATGGTAAGGCAAGAACTGTACATACTGTTCAGCAAGCTAAAACAATGGAGGATTTAGGCAGCAGAATGTCGAGGATCTACGCAGCCCTGGACAACAAGCAAGCAGAATTTCAATCGCACATGATTGAAGTGGAAGGTACGATTAACAACCGACCACTTGTTATTTTAATTGATTCAGGGGCTAGCCATAGTTATGTAGATCCTAGAGTGGTGGAAAGTTTTCATCTAATGAGGAGAAAACATGGGAAGTCTTGGTTAGTTCAGTTGGCCACAGGGACCAAGAGGAAGGTCACTGAATTGGTTAAGTCCTGTTCAGTGGAAATGAAAGGAATGAGCACTAAAGCTGAACTGAACATTTTGCCTTTAGGCTCATATGATTGCTTAATTGGGATGGACTGGTTGGACCAGCACCTTTCCCTTCTGGATTTCCGTAACAAGAGGTTCACATGCCTAAATGAAGAGGGAAATCAAGTAACAGTCCAAGGAATTCCCAGAGTTGTGGCTGTGAGGGAAATCTCAGCCATGCAGCTGAAGAAATGTTACCGGAAAGGCTGTCAATTATTTGCAGCTCGGGTGGAAGAAGCATCCCAAGATGTAGTATCGAATCTGGAAGACCATGAAGTACTCAAGGAGTTCAAGGATGTATTTCAGGAGGTACTTGGACTACCTCCGAGGAGGGACATCGATTTTTCTATAAAATTGATGCCTGGAACAACTCTAGTTTCGAAAGCTCCTTATAGAATGAGTACGCCAGAGCTGAAAGAGTTGCAATTGCAGCTCAAAGAGATACTAAAGAAAGGTTACATTCGTCCCAGTGTGTCACCGTGGGGAGCCCCGGTCTTATTTGTGAAGAAGAAAGATGGGACGTTGAGGCTATGCATTGACTTTCGACAGTTGAATAAGGTCACTGTCAAGAACAAGTATCCTTTGCCAAGGATTGATGATCTTTTTGATCAGTTGAAAGATGCAAAAATATTTTCGAAAATAGATCTCCGATCAGGATATCACCAAGTGAGAATAAAGGATGAGGACATCAACAAGACCGCCTTTAGAACAAGGTATGGTCATTATGAATTCACAGTGGTGCTGTTTGGATTGTCCAACGTGCCTGTTGTTTTGATGTGTTTAATGAATGGAGTGTTCAGAAATTATTTGGACAAGTTTTTCATAGTCTTCCTGGATGATATCTTGGTGTATTCCAAGACAGAGGAAGAACACGAGAAACACCTGAGAATGGTGCTGCAGGTGTTGAGAGAACATCAGCTGTACGCAAAGTTGAGCAAGTGCTCTTTTTACCAAAGGCAGATTCATTACTTGGGGCATATTATATGTGAAGAAGGGATCGTTGTGGATCCTGAAAAGGTACAGGCCATTCGAGAATGGCCAGTGCCAAGGAATGTGGTAGAATTTAGATATTTTATGGGTCTGGCGGGATACTATAGGAGGTTTATAGCTGGATTCTCAAAGATAGCTCATTCTATCACTTCCTTGCAAAATAAGGAGAAGAAGTTCCAATGGACTGAAGAATGTGAGAGTAGCTTCCAATGATTAAAGCAGCTGCTAACTAGTGCTCCAATCCTAAAGATTACAGATCCAAACAAGGATTACGTAGTGTGCACTGATGCATGTAAGGAGGGGCTGGGAGGAGTTCTCAGCCAAGAGGGATTTGTAGTTTGTTATGAATCCCGAAAGTTGAAGGAACATGAGAAGAATTATGCCACTCACGATTTGGAGCTGGCAACAATCGTCCACGCCTTGAGGAAATGGAGACATTACCTCATGGGCAAGAGATTCGAGTTGAGAACAGACCATAACGGTCTGAAGTATTTATTTGATCAGCCGACCTTAAATGCCAGACAAATCAGATGGCTGGAGTTTCTGTGCGAATATGACTTTGATATCAAGCATAACAAGGGGAAATAAAATAAGGTGGTTCGTGCACTTAGCAGAAAAGTGCACGAATTACATGCTACATCCATTAGCATGTACCAGACTGAGATGAAGGACAAAATTTTGGAAGCTGCAAATGATGATTTGCAGTAAAAAAATCTTGTAGCAAAGCTACAGCAGCGTGAGAGACCACAAACCAAAGAAAGTTACACCTTTGGAACTAATGGTTTACTTCTGTATAAGAACATAGTGTATGTACCCAATGTCCGAGAATTGAAGCTGGCAATTCTAAAGGAGATGCATAACGTGGCTTATGCTGGACATCCTGGATATCAGAAGACTGTGGCAGCAGTCAAAAGCCATTATTTTTGGCCGGGTTTGAACAAAGAAATCGTTGGATACATCGCCAGATGTATGGAGTGCCAGAAGGTTAAGGCGGAGCATAGGCACCCAGCAGGGTTGCTGCAGCCTTTACCTATTCCTGAATGGAAATGGGATGTGGTAACAATGGATTTTATCACAGGATTGCCCAGAACAAGCAAGCAACAT